>PISX010011493.1:0-64952 GCA_004024625.1 Mellivora capensis
GTTGCTGCCTGTGTTCTCCTCAAGGATTTTGATGGATTCCTTTCTCACATTGAGGTCCTTCATCCATTTTGAGTAACCTGTCCTTTTTAAGCTACACCACATTGCTCATGCCATACCCACCCTCTGAGATTTCCCATTTGTATGGATTAGAATCTAGAATGCTACATTCTGGTTTGCCCCACATGTTGACTTTAGGTAAACTCGAAAGTTTGTACTTGGTACCACCAAGTACTACCAGGATTGATTTCCTAATTTCTTACAATCTCACTGGCCAGTTCCCAATTAAAATCTCTTCTTCTGCCTCTAACATGTCTAGTGCCAGCAGTAATTTGGTGCTGGTATTTCCTTCCATACAGGCCCAGACTACTCACACAAGGTGCTGATCTCGGATCTTGCGCAGCTGGATCAGGTCAGGTTTGATACTGTTCATTTTTTTATCTATTTCCCGGTTGTCCAAAGCTTGTTTCTTCAAATCCTGCTCTAGACGCATTTTGCTATCATGAATCTCACCGAGACGTGATTTCAATTTGTCATAATTCATCATAATTCTGTGAAAATATTGACATATTAAGGCTAAAACAGGAACTGAGCAGAAACATTCTATAATACGAGCATAGTCCTAATATCTTAAGTGTGGTAGATATCTGTTGTTCTTGCCTAGCCCATATCTATTCTCACTCTTTTGGAAATGGGACCTTGGTGTTCCCTTTAGGTAAGGACTCCCTGCCCCCATCTCAGTCACAGGTGAATTTTCACACAACCCAGCCCAGCCATTAAGAATTTTCCATTAAGGGGCACCTGGGTGGCTCCGTGGGTTAAAGCCTCTGCCTTTGGCTCAGATCATGATCCCAGGGTCCTGGGATCAAGCCCCGCATAGGGCTCTCTGCTCGGCAGGGAGCCTGCTTCCATACTCTCTCTCTGCCTGCCTCTCAGCCTGCTTGTGATGTCTGTCTGTCAAATAAATAAATAAAATTAAAAACAAACAAAAAAAAAGAGTTTTCCATTACAAGGGGAGCCTGGGTGGCTCAGTGGGTTAAAGCCTCTGCCTTTGGCTCAGGTCATGATCCCAGGGTCCTGCCTGCTTCCCTCCCCTCTCTCTGCCTGCCTCTCTGCCTGTCAAGTAAATAAATAAAATCTTAAGGAAAAAAAGAAAGAGTTTTCCATTACATCCTACAGCTACCCTCAGGCCAGTGACTGGTTCAGGAATGGGAATAATACCCTAACTAACCCAATGCGAGTCAATTCTAGTTTGCTAGAACTATTGCCAATGGAGATTCTCTCTTCCCACTTAGATTGCTAAATCAAAAATATGTGATTCTAGGACTCCCAGCGGCTATCCTGCCACTTGACAGGGAAAGCCTTCCTGAGGATGAAGCCAGCACAGAGAAAAACTAAGGCAAAAGATAGAGTATAAGAGAAAATCCTGATGACCCTGTTTGGGCCCTGGATTCAGTCATGACTGAACAAGTAAAGCTGTTTTACTTTACAAGTAAAGATCATACATGATCTTCAAGAGGTAGCATGACCTAACAGTTAAGAGCAACAGCTCTACAGTCAGCCTACGTGAGCCTGAATCTCTGCCACCTACTACATGGCCTGGGCAAGTTATTCAGCTTCTTTATGCCTTCATTTCCTTATCTGTTTAAAATTAATGACTACAATGGTACCTACTTCACTAAATTATGTGACTTAAATGTGGTAATACATGTAAAAAGGACCAAACAGTGCCTGGTATATCTTGGCAAGCACTCAGCAGATAATGGCGATAAGCTTTTCCAGCAAAGTTTTGCTGTGCTCTGAAAGCAATAACTGTCTGCGTCATTCATTCATCACTCAGAAATATGTGGTTTTGTATTACTATTAAAACTTCATCATCAGCTTACTTTACCTCCCTTTGCAATAAAACTACAAGTTCTTTTCTATCCCTTCATTATTAATAATAACGGCTATTTATTGATATCATATGCCAAGATACATATATACATACATACACATGCCTTTCTGTACCATAAATATGCATGTGTGTGTCTATCACCTGATTCTCACAGCATTTCAAAAAGATATCATCTATAGTTTATAGAGGAGGAAACAGGCTGAAGAGTTAAGTAACTTATCCAAGATCATACAGATAGTAAGTGATAAATACAGAATTCAAGCCCATGGTTTTAACCATTAAACTATACTGCCTCAACAGCCCTTATAGCCCTATTCGTATACACAGAGAAGTTCACTGACACTTTGGTGCTAATATGAGAAACAGTTTTGCTTTTCCCTTGCAGATGATTCATTTTTATTTATTATCCACTTTTTCATTCCTCAGCCCACTGTTTTCTGGCTCGGTCTCCCAACATTCCACTAAATTTGCTATGATAAAGACTTCCAATATCCTTTTAATTGCCAGACTCCAATACTTCTCATGCTGCTCACTCTCCCTGGGTAATCTTCTTAGCACCTACTATCACCTACACACTTATGCCTCCCAAATCCTTTCTGTACCATGAGTTCCAAAACAAAATAACAAGCTGTCTGCCTCTCAGACAACTCCATTTAGGTTCTCACAGAAACCTCAAACTCATTGATTCCACCCCTGAGCTTTCCTCATGCACTTCCTATTTGGTGAATAACACCATTCCTTATTCATTCTTATCACAAATGTAGGAATAATCCTTGACTTCTCCCACATCTATCATATTTGGTCAGGTATCAAGTCCTCAGCATTTCCATTAATTCCCCCCTCCTTTCCTGCCATTGCTCTGGTTCAGGCCCTCACCATCATTTAACCTGAAGACCACAAACACTGCAGTCACTAGCAACAGTCAAGCTGGTCTTCCTGCCCACAGTTTTGTTCAGCCTTCAATTTATTCTTAGAGTGCTGCTGTTGATTTTCAGCTCAATAAAAATTCAGTGAGCATCACCATGTACTCTCAGGGACCACAACAGGTGCTAGAGTTATCAGGGAAAATAAGCCACTTGTTATTCCACTAACAAGCTTGCAGTTCAGTGGTTGTGATCTTTAGTAAATGTTATAGGAGGAATCAGGACCAGATACTGTCAGGGTAGGGATAAAAAGCTTCTCAACCAGTCTAGGGAATCAGGGAAATTTTTCTTAGAAAAAACATGTTTAAAAAAAAAAAAGGAAAGAAAGAAAAGACATGTGTAAGCTGAATCCTAAAGGATGAGCAGCACTTAAAAATTTGGAAGGACACAGAAGGAACACAGAAAAGAGAAGATTCAGTTTGGTGTCATTAGTCAGAACAGCAAATAGCTCCATATATGACATTTAAGGGGGTAAAAGCAAACACAAAAGAGAGTATTGGGGTAAGAAAAGAAGTCTCATCTCACTGATGCAGTTGGAAGGATTAGGTAGATTTACCGTTCAATTTCCTTTTCATTCCCCTCTCTGCGAAATCGCTCAATATATTCTTTGCTATGTTGTTCTTGTGTGTGACATTGCTCTTCAAATATTTTAATTGTTTCATTAAAAGCTTCAATTGCAGTCCTCTTCATCTGTATCTCCTAAAGAAGAGAAAAAGGAAAGACATACACTATTTATTTATTTATTTATTGGTAACTTTGGTCTTAAAACAAATCTTACAATTCCAGTTGCAATTCCATATAAAACTGAATTTAGATGGCTAAAACTCCTAGTTAACTCCTACCTTTATTACTTATATGCAAAATATATCACTCAAACCTTAAAATAAAAGAAAAAGAACTGGGGCGCGCCTGGGTGTCTCAGTGGGTTAAAGCCTCAGGCTTCGGCTCAGGTCATGATCCCAGGGTCCTGGGATCAAGCCCCTCATCGGGCTCTCTGCTCAGCGGGGAGACTGCTTCCTCCTCTCTCTCTGCCTGTCTCTCTGCCTACTTGTGATCTCTGTCAGATAACCAAATAAAATCTTAAAAAAAAAAAAACAACAACATTACTTGAAATATAGCTGAGAATCACCACAAAAAGGCCTGAATTGCTAAGAGAGATTAATCCTGAACTCTTTGAAGACAAGGATAAAATTATGCCTTTGCACTTGTTATAGTGCTGACCCCCAAAAGGTGTTAAAGGAGTGAATGAATAGAATGGAGGAGTTCATACACCAGTGTGTATAGCCTTATTCCCAGAAGAGTCCTATAGAGTCTATTTACTCTATCAGTTCTAAAATACATAGTTTTCCAAACAGATTCATCAATAGATTAATCTGGTTAGAAGCAGAAAAGCGTCTGTCTGGCTCAGTCAGTAGAGCATGGGACTCTTGATCTTGGGGTTGTAAGGCAAGCTGGATGTTGGGTGTAGATTATTTAAAAATAAAAAAGATCTTTAAAATGAAAACAAAGAATCAGCAGAAAATGAAAGGGAGAAGAATAGCAGCTAAAATCAGATGGAGAATAAAGTGAAAAACTAAAACTTCACAAAACAAATGCCCAGTAGGCTGAGCCATTCAACATCAGGATAAGTACTCCTACACGTTTTGATGAGCTCTGAGGTTATTTGAAGAATTTAGCATCTGAACCCTAATTCCCCAAAATCTTCAGAGGGTTAAACTTTGTTCAATTTATATTAGAAAGTCAAGAACAATCCATAAAGTTCTAGAGAATTGCTATCCCAAATGTTTACAATTTTAAAAGTTTTGGTGCTTATGGGATAATTCCTCAAAACTATCTAGCATTGATTAATGACAACAAATGATTACTGAGAAGCCACTCTACAGAAAGTACAATCTGGTGATAAAGAGATTAATAAAACATGAAGCCTGCCCTGCAGGTTTTAGAACACAGAGGTGAAACTGATTTCTGAACCCCAATAAGGTTCTGTTTCATGTCCTGATAGCAGCAATCAAGTAAGGGTGAATTAGCTATTTACTGCAGAGGCTTCATGAAGGAGATAAGAACCTTATGCTGATCCGTGTGGTTGAGGTTATATCATACATAACTCAAATAGTACTGTGAACTTATTGGAATGCCCACATCTAAATAACTACAAATTCTACAACTCTCAAATTACAGTGGAGAGTCTTGGCTCCCTTGCAAGGTCAAAAATTACCTATGAAGTTCTGGCCCTGTATCTTTAAAGACAACACTAATAATTTACACTTTACTAACACTGGTATTTTACAGCATGGCCCAAGTAGTAGCTGCCCCATAAACAATGCCACTATACCTACCACAGAAACTATAAATCTCCCTGTATCTACGTCCCCTCTCTCCTTCCTCCTCTCCAACCCCTTATGATTCCTTCTCATCAGCATACAAACAAGTTCTAGTAACACCACTTTGAAAAAATAATCCCTTAACCCTAAATTCTCTTCCATTCAATTAAGTTTCTTGAACAAATAGTCTATACGGGCTGTCTTTCACTCTGTTCTGGCTTCTGTACCTACCATTCCACAGAGACTGCTCTTTCCAAGGTCACCAATGATCTCATTGCCAAATTCCTGTCCCTTATCCCAATCCATCACTAAATTCTATCACTTCCTCCTAATTACCTGTGATCCAGATGCCAAATATCCCCAAATGCCGTCTATTCTTACCCTGTGCCAACTATGACTCAAGATACACAACCTCTTCCCGTTCTCTGGGAAGAAATCACTTATAGGATAGAACGAATAGAGCCCAGAACCAGGAACATTCTCCAGTCTTCACCGGACATTCCTGGAGTCTGTTTCCTGGTCAGGACAGCCAGGTGGAAGGTAGACTGTTTCACTGGATGACGACGACAGCAACGTGGAACAGCAAAATGCTCCCTAGCCCCTTAGAGTACAGTCGCTGTCCATCCAAGGATGTCAAAACGCTTCACAAACCACCCATTAATTTTTATGGTGGCCTGAGAAGCAGATTGAGAATCATTACCTTCGTTTTTACAAGGCAAGGAACCCAAACCACAGGGGAAGGCGGAGAACAACCAGGCCAAAGCAGTCTCACCAACGTTCTAGGCTGATGCTCCCTTCTCTCTCCACCTCCGGCCCACAGAAAGGGAGCCAGCTCAGAAGGGAGCCAGGCCACTAAAGATAAACTTAGCTGTTCAGAGACCACGACCCTTGGAAGGCTGCGCAGAGGAGAGCTGTGTAAAGGGATTATTTTGATTTAGGCAAGAGAAGCCCCAATTGCAACTTACTCATTAAATCGGCAAGCCTGTGACCCCAAGAATGTAAGTATTAAAGGCGGGTAGGAACAGTGGGGAAAAAAAAAAAAGAAAGAAAGAAATCACTTATATTAAAGCAATCCAAATTTTATCTAAGATTTCACGGGAAAAAAAAAATGAGGAGGTCTGTAACACTTGTAAATATTTATAAACAGAGGAGATAAAGTCTTTAATCTCCCTTTGACACTCACCTTCCCAGCACATCTCCTGTACTGGTTGCTAATCACTGCATCCCTCCCTTTCTCTCCCCACCTCCCAAAGTCTTAAATCCTCCAGAGCTCTTCTCTGCTCAGCCATTTCACGTGTTGCTCTCAGTTCTCACACAGTTAGCCCTCTCCCAGCTTTGACCCAGGGGTTTTGGCTGCTTCCATCTACTCCCATACCCAGCTCCCCAAACAAGGATTCCATGCCCAGAACCCAGTCTCACATCAGCAGCTCAGAACTCATATTCTGCTATTAAATCCCCAATAGTACTAAGGATATGGGCAGCATTTTGTCTAGCCATGACAAGAAAACAGAAATGCAGTTCTATACAAGCCCAAGCAGCAGGCATCAGTGGCCACTCTTTCTCGCCTTTTTTACAGGAGGGTTAGTACCTCCCCTTGACTCTAGTTCAGACCATGAAGCTGACTCGAGGGCCCTACCAAGATGGAGTGTTTTTGGTTCATTATCTTGTATAAATTCATTCAACAAATAAGTTAACACTAACTATATGCCAGGTATTACTTGCAGCATTTGGGATACATAAGTAAGCAAGCTTAGATATATATTTCTGCCCTCTCAGAACTTACAGTTTAGGGGGTTATACAGACAATAAATAAAAGACATATAAATAAGTAATTCACATTGTTTGTTAGAATTACTAAGGATCTGTAAGAATTGTTATGGAAAAAAGGAACAGTAGAGTGGGAAAGAAGGACTGAAATGCGAGTTGCAATTTTAAATCAAGTTGCCATCTAAGACTTGACAACATTTGAGCAAAGACTTGAAGGAGGTGAGGTGGGTGGGGAATGTTTCAGGCAAGGAAGCAGCCAGTGCAAACACTCAAAGGTAGGAAGCAGGTCTAGTATATTCGAGGAACACCAAAATGGCTAGTGTGGTTGGAGTACAGTGAAAAGGAGAGTTAGAAAAAATGAGGTCAAGGAGGAAGAGTGGCACAGATCATACTGGGTACTATAAAAAGCACTCTGGTTTTTCCTATGTGTAAACCGTGGAACCAGAGATAGGTCTTAAACGAAGGAGTACTGTGATCCTACCTATGTTTTACAAGTATAGGTTTCCCAGCATTCTCCAAATACACAGTTCCTATGAAAGTTTTCATAAGCCAAAATGGCATAAAGGAAAGAAGCTTTATTAATTACCTTAATTTAAATGGGAAAAATCTTTTGTGTTCCCAGAGTCAAAAAATAACATCTCCTAGGCTTTTTTCTGACACCTTAGGACACATCTTGCTAAGGAATGCACAAAGTAAATGGAGATAAAACACAGATGCACACAGACACAGTTAGTTCAAAGTTATGGTGGCTTGACGCTGGGAGGCTGAAGCAGTTCTCAGGGAAGGAATGAGGTGGTACCTCTCCTACCACTTGGGGATGTGCGCAGTCTCTAAAAGCTCACTGCAAAACAAGCTCCAGATGCTACTGTCACTTTTCACTCTTTTTTGTAAAAGCAAAAGTCTTCAGATTTCTTCGTTAGTGGAAACAAGTACTAATATAGGTCCTTCATAAAAGCCAAGTGGTGTAACCTGATCTTGCAAAATGCAGGAGATACCTGTATTACCAGCTGCTCTACTGAGAATTGATAAGGGGGAGGGGAACGTGGATAAGGGCAAGAAGATCTGTTAGGATTCTGCAGTAAATCAAAGGAAGAAATGATAGCGGGCTTTGAACAAGGTAGTAGTAGTAGATGTGGTGAGAAGGAGCTGAATTCTGGCTATATTCTAAAGGTAAAGTAAACAGGAATTCCTGATGGATTAGATTAAAGATGTAAAAGAAAGTGTCTCAGCTGGCTTCAAGGCTTTTGACCTGAGCAAAACAGATATGATTGCTCCAACTGAGATAGGGAAGGCAAAGTATGGAACAGCCTTGAGTTCAGTTTTGTTCAGGAATTCAGTTTTGACGTGTTAAATTTGAGACACCTATTAACATCCAAGTGGAGCTGTTGAAAAGGTAGTTGGATATTTATGAGTCTAGAATTAATTTAGAGGAAACAGAGATGTAAGTTTGTGAATTACTGGCATACAGATGGTATGTAAAGTCATGAGACTATTTGAGATCATCAGAGAGTGAACAAGTAAGCAGAAAAAAAGAAGAAATCCAATGTCAAAGAGGAGAAATCAGCAAAGAAGTCCAAGAAAGAATGACCAGGGAGGTCAAATTCTCAGTTGCCTCTACTTATTTCTAGATCTGGAAGTTCCATTTATAATTATTATTATGGTTTTCCGTTCTACTTCTGACCTATAGAAATAATCATATTGTTTCTGCATACAGCCATGTTTTTAATGTTTTTTAGTGTGAGATATAATAAATGCATAAAACAAATGCACAGTTGAACAAATTATTATAAAATAAACTTCCACTACCAGCAACCCCAGAAATTCTTTGTGTGTCCTTTCTGGATCATAATTTCCTGCCTCTTTCCACTCTACCTCCCTCACCTTGGTGATAACACTACCCTGCCCTTTATGATGATCCATTTCCATGTTATTCTTCATGATTTTACCACTTTATATCCCCATCCAAAAATTTTTAAAAATTAACATTTGCCTAGTTTTGTACCTTCTATGAGTAGACTCATAGTATATATATTCTTTTGCATCTTTTACTTAATAGTCTTTGTGAGATTAAATGTAGTGTTGTATGTTACCCTTTAAATAAGAATGTTCACAGGAATACAGTAATCCATCATTGCTTTGTTTGATGCAGAGAAAAGGGAAAAGTATGCCATTTTGGCAAAAGCACACTGTGTTTGACAAATGTTGTCAGAGTACTTCAACCTTTTGTGGGAAAGAGTCTCATCTCTCCCTCTGTGTTTCTAAAGTCAAGCATAGTATCATGCCTAGATACTACAAATGAACTAAATTGGAATTTAGGAGATTTATATTCTAGTCCTGATTATGCTAAAATTTGGTTATGTCCCTTAAGAGAGTCTTTCTATGCTTCAAGTTCCCATCTATAAGATGCAGATAATGGCAACCCCAGCTATATTTGAGAGAGAGAGAGAGAGAGAGAGAGAGAGAATCAGATTAAAAAAAAAAAAAGGTGGGGGAGATTATACATCCAAAAACATTAAATACCTTAGTCTATTCATGATATATTTTAACCATAGATGACAGTATACCACATACATTTTTCCCTATCTTTTTTTTTTTTTTGCATAATACGGCTTAGAAATTACTCAAAATCAGGGGACACTTGGGTGGTACAGTCGGTTAAACATTCAGCTCTTGGTTTCAGCTCAGGTCATGATCTCAGGGTAGTGATCTCAGAATCATGAGATCGAGCCCCACGTCTGGCTTCACTCAGTGTGGGGTCTGCTTAGGATTCTCCCTCTCCCTCTGTCTCTCCCCCCACTCATGCTCATACATGCTCTCTCGCTCTAAAAAAAAAAAAAAGGATAAATCTTTAAAAATTACTCAAAATCAGTAAATATAGGCCATCATTTTTTGATGGTTATAGAATCATTTTGTATCATTTTGTTTAAACTTTTTTTTTAAAGATTTTATTTATTTATTTGACAGACAAAGATCACAAGTAGGCAGAGAAGCAGGCAGAGAGAAAGGAGGAAGCAGGCTCCCTGCTGAGCAGAGAGCCCGATGCGGAGCTCGATCCCAGGACCCTGAAATCATGACCTGAGCTGAAGGCAGAGGCTTTAACCCACTGAGCCACCCAGGTACCCTGTATCATTTTGTTTAAAAAAAGGTCATTATATATTCATTATATATAAAAAAGGTCATTTTCATTATATATATATTATTGTTATTAATGGGCATACTATTATTTCTATTATTTCTTCCTTTCTATTTGTAACTGTATTTTTCCCAAATCCTCTTAATTCTATCACCTCATACACTGCAGCATATTTTTCATTACGTGTTCCTTTCCGGGCAGTGGGTATAACCACAGCTGAAATCACTCTGTTCACACACTTCTACTTCTACATGCTGTCTCCTTTGCCTGAAGCTACATCGTAAGCATTTCTCAGGTCATCAGGAATTCCTAAAAATCACTTAGTAACAACAGCTGCCTCCAGGGAATGGGGACTTTTATTTTGTATGCAATAATTCATATAGAATTCAGCAATAATTTATGCTGAATTTAAAAAAAATATTTATATAGCTTTTATACTTTTTAAAAATTAAAGTTTTAAAATAATTTCTGAAAATCTATTTTAATAGCTGTATAACATTCTATTATACGTATGATCATTTCACCATCCCCTGATGTTGACCATTTATGTTGATTCAATCTGAAGAAACATCAGTAACTTTTCCGCCATTCTACCCCAAACACTGGCCTCACAGATCATTCATCTAGAGAGCTAAAGGAATACAGAGAAGCTGGAATTTGCAGTGTAAAAAAACATACACAGGCACACCAGAGATACAGCTCAAGTATCAGGTAGAAAGAAAAAGTTATTAAGATCATTCTGAGGGGTGCCTGGGTGGCTCAGTGGGTTAAAGCCTCTGCCTTCAGCTCAGGTCATGATCTCAGGGTCCTGGGATCGAGCCCCGCAACGGGCTCTCTGCTCAGCAGGGAGCCTGCTTCCTCCTCTCTCTCTGCCTGCCTCTCTGCCTACTGGTGATCTTTGTCTGTCAAAAAAAATAAATAAAATCTTAAAAAAAAAAAAAAAGACCATTCTGAGTTAGTGACTTATTAAACCTGAAAATAAAATGGAATTAAACATCTCATGTTAGGAAAACAGACAATTATAGCATTTCTGGCCACTGGAATCCCACCCTTTTTCCCAGTCAATGCTATATTTCATATCTAATCAATAATCTTCATAGGGCAGTATCCCCTAGTAAGCCCCATAGCCCTGTAGATCCAGGTGTAGTCTCTATCTTAACACTGCCCACCACAGACACTAGCTTGAAAATAAGATCAGTGGCTTTGGGCTGGAAAAATCGATAGTATAAATATTAGGGTCAAAACAAGACCATGAGTTATAGTAATACTAGAATAGCTCATAGCTGACTAACCTTTCCACAGGTAACAATTATAATTATAAGCTATAAACAAAGATACAAGAAACATGTATTTTACATTATAGTCAAATTGTCAAAAGACAGAGAATCTTGAAAGAAGCGAGAGAGAAGAAATTTGTCATGTATAAAGAATCCTCAGTAAAATTAATAGCTGGCTTCCCATCAAAAACCATGGAGGCCAGAAGGCAGGGATGGCATACATAAAGTCCTAAAAGAAAAAGACTGTCAACAAAGAATTCTATATCCAAGTAGTACCATCCTTCAAAAATGAAGAAGAAATTAAGATATTCCCAGATAAACAAAAGTTGAGGGAGTCTGTTACCACTAGATCTACTCAACAAGAAATGCTAAAGACTTTCAGACTGAAATTAAAGGACACTAGAGAGTTATTCAAAGAATAACAAGAAGAAATAAAGAACACTGGTAAAGCTAACTGCATAGAAAATATAAAGCCAAGTAGTATTGTACTTTTGGTTTATAACTCCTTTTTTTCTATATATGTAAAGGACAAATCCAGGGGCACCTGGGTGACTCAGTCATTAAGTGCCTGCCTTGGGCTCAGGTCATGATCCCAGCATCCTGGGATCGAGTCCCACATCCGGCTCCTTGCTCAGCAGGGAGCCAGCTTCTCCCTCTGCCTCTGCCTGCCATTCTGTCTGCCTGTGCTCACTCTCTCTGACAAATAAATAAATAAAATCTTTAAAAAAATAAAAAAAGGACAAATGCATAAAACAATGATTATTAATCTATGTTAATGGGCATACAATGTGAAAATAATTAGTGACAATAACAATATAAAGAGGGAGAAACAACAATGTATAGGAGCAAAGTATTTATATACTGCTGCAAATCTGAATAAGTTATAGTTGAAATTAGATTGTTGTTCAGTTAAGATATTAATTATAATCTTGAAGGTATTTCCTAAGAAAAACTTAAAAAAATACAGAAAAGGAAAGAAGTGGGGCATCAGAAAAAAGATGCACTACAAAAAAATCAATTAAATACTAAAAAAAATCCAGTAATGGTAGAACTTAAGTGCAAAAGACACATTAGATACATAAAAAACAAATAACTAAATGCCAGAAGTCAGTTCTTCCTTACCAGTAATCAGTAATTATTTTAAATGTAAATGGATTAAACTCTCCAACTAAAAGGCAGACACTGCAGATGGATTAAAAATTTAAAACAACCCAGGGTTCCTGGGTGGCTCAGTTGATTAAGTGTCCAATCTTGATCTTGGCTCAGGTCTTGATCTTGGGGTCGTGAGTTCAAGCCCCACATTGGGCTCCACGTTGAGCGTGGAGCCTACTTTAAAAAAAAAAAAAAAAGAAAAAATTTAAAACAACCCATGATCCACCCATATGCTTTCTATAAGAGACTTGTTTCAGATGCAAAGAACATTCATTCTTCTCAGGTATACTGGGAAACCCACAAATATGTGGAAATCAACACATTCTTAAACAATCACTGGATCAAAGAAGAAATGAGAAATTAGAAAATACCTTTAGATAATTAAGAACTAAAGCACAGCATATTAAACTTATGGGATGCAGCAAAAGCAGTGCCCAAGGAAATTTACAGCTGTCAATACCTTTTTTTTTTAAGGTTTTATTTATTTGAGAGAGAGAGAGCAGGCACACACACAAGTAGAGGGAGAGGCAGATGGAGAGGAGGAGAATCCCAAGCAGACTCTCCACTGAGCATGGAGCCTGATGTGGGGCTCAATGCCAAGACACAGAGATCATCACCTGAGCCAAAACCAAGAGCTGGATGCTTAACTGACTGAGCCATCCAGGTGCCCCTGTCAATACCTACATTTAAAAAAAAAAAAAGAAAAAATCTCGGGGCAACTGGGTGGCTCAGCTGGTTAATCATCTGCCTTCAGCTCAGGTCATAATCCTAGGGTCCTGAGATTGAGAGCCCCACATTGGGCTCCCTGCTCAGTGGAGAGCCTGCTTCTCCCTCTCCTCTGCTGCTCTGTGCTGTCAAATAAATAAATAAAATCTTAAAAAAAAAACTCACATCAATAATCTAATTGTATAACTTAGAAACTAGAAAAAGAAAAGCAAACCAAACCCAAAGCTAGCAAGAGGAAATAATAAAGATTGGAGAGGTAAATGAAACAGAAAATAGAAAAATAGAGGAAAATCAACAAAACTAAAAATTAGGCCTTTTTTAAAAAAATAAATAATTTTTTAAAATAATTTTTTTATAGACAAAGTCTTATTTATTTATTTGACAGAGAGAGGGAGAGAGCACAAATAGGAAAAGTGGGAAAGGGAGAAGCAGGCTCCCCACTGAGCAGGGAACCAGATGTGGGGCTAAATTCCAGGACCCTGGGATCAAAACCCAAGCCAGAGACAGATGCCTAACTGACTGAGCCACCCAGGTGCTCCTAAAAATTAGTTACCAAGATCAACAAAACTGAAAAACCTTTAGTTAGACTAAGGGAAAAAAAAGACTCAAATTACTAAATTCTAAGTTTAAAGGAGAATACTACCCACTTTTCAGAAATAAATATTATAAGAGAATACTATTAAAAAACCGTATGCCGATAAACTGGATATCCTAAATGAAATGGATAAATTCCTAGAAGTATAGAATTACCAAAACTGACTCAAAAAGAAACAGAGAGAGAGAAAAAATCTTAAACAGACTCCACGTCCATTGTGGAGCCTGACATAGGTCTCAGTCTCATGACCCAGAGATCATGGCCTGAGCTGAAATCAAGAATCAGGTGCTTAACTGACTAAGGTGCCCAGGTGCCCCTAACCATCTGACTCTTGATTTTAGCTCAGGTCTTGATCTCCAGGTCATGAGTTCAAGCCCCAAACTGGGCTCCACACTGGGCATGGAGCCTACAAAAACAGACAGACAGACAGACAGTCAGAACTATAATCCCATAAGGAGATTGAAACAGCAGTCTAAAACTTTTCAACAAAGAAAAGTCCAAGAATGCACAGATTCACTAGAGAAGTTACCAAACATTTAAAGAATTAATGGGTGCCTGGGCGGTGGCTCAGTTGGTTAAGCAACTGCTTTCAGCTCAGGTCAAGATCCTGGAGTCCCAGGACAGAGTACTGCATTTGGCTCCCTGCTTAGTGGGGAGTCTGCTTCTCCCTCTGACCCTACCCCCTCTCGTGCACTCTCTCTCTATATATATATATATAAATAAAATCTTTTAAAAAATAAAAAGAAAAGAAAAGAATTAGCACCAATCCTTCTCACTCTACTAAAAATTGAAGAGGAGGGAAGAGGGAACTTTCTAACTCATTCTATGAGGCCATCATTACTGACACTGACATAGGATCAAGAGACTACAAGAAAAGAAAACTACAGAACATCCCTTTTGAATATAGATGAAAAATCCTCAACAAAATACTAGCAAACTAAATTCAGCAGCATATTAAAAGGACTGTAACTATACACTATTACCACATGGAATTTATCCCAGGAATGCAAGACGGTTCAACATACAAAAATCAGTCAATATACAACATTAATATACTGAAGGAAAAAACCCACATGATCAGATCATCTTAATTGATGCAGACCAAGTATTTGACAAAATCCAATAACCCAGCATGATAAAAACAATAAACTAGAAATGGAAACTTCAACATGATAAAGGTCATTGTTATAGGTTGAATTGTGTTCCCACATAAGATGTGATCAGTCCTAATCCTCAGGACCTTAGAATGTGACCTTATTGGGAAATAGGGTCTTCTGTGAACTAAGATGAGATCATATTGGATTAGGATAGGTCTTAATCTAATGATTAGTTAGTATCCTTACAAAGAGAGAAAACAGACACAGAGGGATAATATCACTCATAATGAAGGCCTAAACTGGAGTGATGTGTCCAACCCAAAGAATGCCAAGGTCTGCCAGCAACCACCAGAAGCTAAGAAAAACAATGAATGTTCTTCCCCAGAGAAATCAGAAAGAGAAAGGCACTACCAACAGCTTGATTTTGGATTTAGAGCCCCCAGAACAGTGAGATGATAAATTTCTGTTGTCTCAGGCCATCCAGTTTGTCATCTTTGTTAGAGCAGACATAGAAAACTAATACAGCCATATATGAAAAACACAAGATTAACATCATTACTCATGGTAAAATGGGAGAGCTTTTTACCTAACATCATGAATAAGACAATGAGACCCACTTTCACCACCTTTATTCAACAAAGTAGTGGAAGTCCTAGCCAGAGCAACTAGGCAATGAAAAGCAATTACAAGACATCCAAATTGAAGGGGAAGAAGTAAAACTATCTCAAATGAGATGATCTTTTTATAAAACCCTAAAGAATCCACCAAAAACTCTTAGATCTTATAAATTCAGCAAAGTTGCAGAATACAAAATGAATACACAAAATCAACTATATTCCATACATTAGCAGTGAATAATCCAAAAGAGAAACTAAGGAAACAATTTCATTTATAACAGCATCACAAAGAATAAAACATTTAGGAATAAATCTAATAAATCTTAAGGAAGTAAGAAATTCATATACTGAAAACTACAAAAAATGCTGAAAGAAATTAAAGAGGACATAAATAAATGGAAAGACATCCTTGTTCATGGCCTGTAAGACTTAATATTGTTAAGATGATAAGACTACCCAAAGTGATATATGGATTCAATGCAATCACTATCAAATTCCCAACAAGATTTTTTACAGAAGTAGAAAAACTGAACCTCATATTCACCTGGAATTGAAAGGCACCCAGAATAGCCAAAACAATCTTGAAAAAGAACAAACTTGGAAGACTCACACTTCCTGGTTTCAAAGCTTATTAAGAAGCTATGGTAATTAAAACATATCCTTGACATAAGAACAGACATATAAACCAAAGGAATATAATAGAAAGCCCCCAAATAAATCTTCACACCTATGATCAATGTCTCACTTCAGCAAATATCCTAAGTTCATTCAATGGAGAAATGGTGTTGGGACCACAGCAAACGGAAAATGTATTTTCACATGTAAAAAAATAAAGCTGGAACCCTAACACACCACATATAAAAGTTAACTCAAAATGGATCAAAGATCTAAATTTAAGATTAAAAACAGTAAACTCTTACAAGTAAACATTGGAGGGACGCCTGGGTGGCTCAGTTGGTTAAGCGGCTGCCTTCGGCTCAAGTCATGATCCCAGCGTCCTGGGATCGAGTCCCACATAGGGCTCTCTGCTCAGGAGGGAGCCTGATTTCCCCTCTCTCTCTGCCTGCCTCTCTGCCTACTTGTGATCTCTCTCTGTCAAATAAATAAATAAAATCTTAAAAAAAAAAAGAAGTAAACATTGGAGAAAGGCCTTATGACACTGGATTTGGAACAAGTTCATGAATATGATACCAAAAGCATAGGCAACAAAAGAAAAAACAATGGATTTCATCAAAATTAAGAGCATTTGTGTGTCAAAGGATACTATCAAGAAAGCAAAAAGACAACCTACAAAATGGGAAAAATACCTGAAAATCATGTATCTGATAAGGGATTAAAAAACCCAGAACTCAACAATCATGAAAACAATACCACTTCATGACTGCTCGGATGGCTATAAAAAATTGAAGATAAAAGCACAAAAAAACCCAAGTCTTAGGATGAGAAAAACCTGGAATTTTTATGTATTGCTGGTGGGAATGTAAAATAGTTTTGCCAGTATGGAAAACAGTTCGGCAGTTTCTCAAAAGATTAAATACAGAACTGCTATATGATCCAGCAATTCCATTGCTAGGTATATATCTAAAATAAATGAAAGCAGAGACTTGAACAGTTATTTGTACACCAATATTCATTATTCACAATAGCCAGAAACTGGAAAATGACCCAAATGTCCATCAACAAATGAAAGGATAAATGTCATATACGCATACAATGCAATATTATTCAGCCATAAAAATGATATTTTGATACATGCTAGAACATGGATTTTCCTTGAAAACATTATAACTAGTGAAGTAACCAAAGGACAAATATTGTATGATTCCTTCTATATAATGTACCTAGAATAGGCAAATATTAGAACAATAAATTATGGGGTTAACATGTAGACAGAAAATACATGACAATAATAAGAGGAGGAAATAGAATTATGTAATAGCCCGGTTATTATGTTCACACGCTACGTGGTACAGTATGAACTTAAGTAACTGTGATTAAGAATGCATGTTGTAATCCTTAGAGCAACTTCCTATAGGAAAAAAAAAAGAGAGACAGACACAGCTAAAAGTCCAGATGAGGAATCAAAACAGAATACTAAAAAATGTTTAATGCAAAAGGCAACATTGAAAGAGTTGAGGAACAAAACATATGGAGCAAAAAGAAAACAGCAAAAATGTAAACGTAAACCCAACCATATCAGTAATTATAAGATATACAAATGGATTACACACTCCAATTAAAAGGCAGAGATTATCAGGCTGGATTAAAAAGCCAGACCCAAATATATATTATTATCCATAAGAAATGCACTTTAACTATAATGGCACAAGTAGATTGAAAGTAAAAGGACAAAAAATAAATAAATAAATAAAGTAAGTGAGTAAGTAAAAGGACAGAAAAAATATATCATGCAAATACTAAGTGTACAAAAGCTGATGGGGATCTATTAGAAAAAGCAGACTTCGGGCACCTGGGTGGCTCAGTGGGTTAAGCCTCTGCCTTCGGCTCAGGTCATGATCCCAGGGTCCTGGGATCGAGTCCCACATCGGGCTCTCTGCTCAGCAGGGAGCCTGCTTCCCTCTCTCTCTCTGCCTGCCTCTCTGCTTACTTGTGATCTCTCTCTGTCAAATAAATAAATAAAATATTTTAAATTAAAAAAAAAAAAGAAAAAAAAAAGCAGACTTCAAGATCAGGAAGATTACCAGATATAAAGAGGAATATTCCATATTTTTTTTATTTTTTTAGAGATTTTATTTATTTATTTGTCACAGAGAGAGGGAGAGCGAGCAAGCAAGCACAGGCAGACAGAGTGGCAGGCAGAGGCAGAGGGAAAAGCAGGCTCCCCACCGAGCAAGGAGCCCGATGTGGGACTTCATCCCAGGATGCTGGGATCATGACCTGAGCCAAAGGCAGCCGCCCAACCAACTGAGCCACCCAGGCGTCCCGAATATTCCATGTTTTTAAAAAAGATTTATATATTTATTTGAGAGAGAGAGTTGGTGGGGGGCAGTGCATGAGGGGCAAAGTGAGAGGAAGAGACAGAATCTCAAGCAGTCTCAGTATGGAGGATGAAGGGCTCAATCCCATGACACTAAGATTGTGACCTGAGCTGAAATCAAGAGTCCAGCACTCAACCAACTGAGCCACCCAGACACCCCAAGGAATATTTCATATTATAAAGAAGTAAATTTACTATAAATGTATAAGAACTTAATAGAATTTCAATACATAAAAGGCAAAAGCTAACAGAACTAAAAAGAGAAATAGACAAATCTACATTTGTAACTAGAGACTTTAAGACTCCTAATTTGGGGACCTGGGTGGCTCAGTCGTTAGGTGCCTGCCTTCAGCTCAGTTATGATCCCAGGATCCTGGGATTGAGACCCACATCGGGCTCCCCGCTCAGCGGGAAGCCTGCTTCTCCCTCTCCCACTCCCCCTGCTTGTGTTCCCTCTATCACTGTCTTTCTCTGTCAAATAAATAAACAAAATCTTTAAAAAAAAACAAACTCCTAATTAACTGATGATACCAGTAAAAAAAAAAACACCAGTAAAGATATAGAATATCTGAATGACACCATAAATCACTTTGACCTAACTGATATTTATAGAGGACTATACTGACAACTGAAAGAGCACTATACCAACTTTACTAGTCTTTGTCAGTGTGCAAGTTAACTAAGATAAGGCATGTACTAGGTCATAAGTTAATAAATTTCAAAAGACTGCAACCTTAATGACTATGTTCACTGACTACAAAAAAATTAAACTAGAAAAGCAATATCTAGAGAAGCCCCAAATATTTATTTATTTTATTTTTATTTATTTTTTATTAACATATAATGTATTATTTGTCCCAGGGGTAATGATTCCTGTTCAGCAGGGAGGCTGCTTCTTTCTCTGCCCCTCCCCCTGCTTGTGCTTGCTCTCCTTCAAATAAATAAAGTATATATTTTTTAAAAAGTAGTACTAGGAAAAGAACTAGAAAAAAAAAGTTCTAGGAAGAAAAGTATTCTTCAAAATTTTGTTCTATCACATACATATGATAAAAGAAATCTTATTGATTATTTACATTTATGATCATAGGGTTCCTGTGTGGCTCAGTTAGCTAAGCGTCTGCCTTCAGCTCAGATCATAATCCCAGGGTCCTAGGATAGAGCTCCATGTCAGGCTCCCTGGTCAGCAGGAAAGTTGGCTTCTCCCTCTCTCTCTCTGCCCCTCCCCCTGCTTGTGCACACACTCTCTCTCTCTCTCAAAAAAATAAACAAAATCTTAAAAAAAAAAAAAAAGACTTATAATCTAAAAGTTGTGATTAAGACTCCTGGTGCTCTCATAATTCCCATTAATTCCTTCTTCCTCAGTAAACTCTCAAATGTTAGTTGGGTATACCTCACCAAATAAAAATTAGCTTTCTTAGCCTCCCCGCAGCTAGTTGTAATTTGCAGCTATGTCTTACCAGTGGGATGAAAATAGAAACAGTGTATACTTCTAGAAAGTAGCCCTAAAAACAGGAAACTTTCCTTTCTCCTTCCTATTCTATCTTGTTTGCTAGAATATTGTTGTGATGGCTAATAGTGGAGTAAGCCAACTTCTACAGGCAGCAAAGCATCAAAACAGAAGAACCCTAAGCCCTAATGACTGTGTAGTCGACATAGTATCCCTGGCACTGTGTCTATACATGAAAGAAAAATAAATCGCATTCTGAAATCTTTGCTATTGTTATTTTTTGTCATTTTCAGTCAAACCTTATCCTAGTTAGCACTAACTGAAAAAAATTAAGAACTAAGAAAAACAATAAAAAAGTGATTTATGAATGGGAGAAGAATCTGTATCATCACAGTCTCAAAAAGACTATTGAAAATATTAATACAGCTAAGGACTGGCAGGTGAATTACAGAAAATCTGAAGTCACTGTACCATTGCATACTTAACTGGCCTAAACAAGAAAAATTTACTAACCTGGGATGTTCTGGTATATTCCTCATATAGCCTATCATACTCTTTACTCTTTTCCTGATACTGAGAGTGGTACTCTTGCAGTTTTTTACCAACTGCATCAATGTTGTCTTCTTTTACCAGCTGATCCTGTACAGTTAAACACAAGAAATAAAGGATGTTAACAATTATGACACGTGAATTTTTCCACATCTATTTTTAAATTGCTTTTGTACTGTAAGTTTAAGCCACTGTATTAAGCATGCAAAAGCACTAAATCCTTTTTATTAACTTTCAGCCTTTAGATCACATCAAAATAGTTAATACTTTAAAAATTAAGAAACAAAGTATAAATAGGAAACAGAAACAGAAGTATTTTTATACAAAGTTAATAAGTACATGCAACAAGCTATTAAGGACTAGTAGCCAGAAAATAAGTTCCAGAAATATCTTAAATCTTAAGTGGGAAATTTAAAATGACTAGATTTGTTCTTTTTTTACTGATAAGCCTGGTAAATTAAAATGAAATGATGTTAAAAATGACTTGAACAGCTATCAAGAACTTCTATAGGGGCATGTCGGTGGCTCAATCAGTTAATAAGCATCTGCCTTCGGCTCAGGTCAATCTTGGGAGTCTGGGGATGGAGCCCCACATTGGGCTCCCTGCTCAGTGGGGAGTCTGCTTCTTCCTCTCCCTTTGCTCCTCCCCCCTGCTCATTCTCTCTCTCTCTCAAATAAATAAATAATCTTTTTTAAAAAAGTCTATAATCATACCTGTTGGTATCTGGACACTGGGTACATTAGCTTCACATCAAGTTTGGGATTGTACTGAGCAAGAGATTCATGATGATAGTGGTTAATGAGCTCCACCACAGAATTAAATGTCAGAGGATCAGAAAAGCCGTATTTACCATCTCGATGATAGATCTTTATTAATTTATTATTGCCTCCCTTCCTGTGAACAAGACAGCAACTGTAGATTTTTTTCCCCAAAATTCTATCAAAGTACTACTTTCATATGGAGATATAAAAGTATAGTGTCATGTAATAAACAAGTTTTACTATGTTAATGAGACTGGAACTGGTGAAAAGGCATAATGTGTGTAAAAGTATATACAATATCTTGTTATTTTTACAAATATTTCATTTGTCTATAAAATATCTTGATTACTAAAGGCAAATATACCTATCCAGCAGTCAGTATCAACAAATTTAACAAAAATAATCACTTAAGAAAAATAACTAAAACAGAATTAAATTATATCTTTTGTTTATTTTCTGAATGGATTTTCTAATTTATTCTAATAATATTTTTTCAAACTTCCCTGGTGGTCTAGTGGTTAGGATTCGGCGCTCTCTCTAATAATATTTTTTCAGAAAGAGCAGAGACAATCTCTTTGGGACCTAACGATACAAGGTTGTGTGTCTGTGGGGGGAAGCAGAAGCCATCTCTGTATGAAGGGGGATGATAAACATTAAGTCATACATAATCACCAACACCCTCAAGGTTTTATTGTGAATGCACAAACATGAATGATTTATAACTGAGTAATTAATTTAGCACCTTACATTATTTTGTCTTTTATATTTGCTTATAATTCTTAGAAATGACTATTTATTTAGACCATCACAATAGTTAAATGATTCAACTGTCTTTCAACTGCTTTATAAAGTATAGCTTTTGAAGAGCCATTTATATTAGAATGAGGTAATTTGAAGCTTAAATAGTTTAGACCACTTTTGCTTACTGAGTCATATCCAATGGTCCCTTAAAGATAATTTATAACCAAAGCTTAAAATGGCAGTGTTTTCCAAATTCCACACAGTGTAATCAAACCACAGCAGGTTGATTCATTCTATCATAGCAAAACACCGCCCCATTCCCACTCAACTCTTCTTCTAACAGCATGCAGACTTAATGGGGGGAAAAATACGTCCCCACATCTCTTTATGCCACGCTATTACACGTGATAAATGAGGCACTGGGATTTGTGAAAGGTCAAACATAACAGGTTTGAATCTATGGAATGACTTAATAATGCTTATACAATGTATTTAGATGGATGAAGAACTATTCCTCTAAAATGCATATCAGAAGGACCGCCTAATCATATGTAGTTATTATAGGTATGTACACCCAGACATACGCTCACAATAAATGCAGGCTGGTCTCTCTGCTAGAGAAAAGTTAAAAGGAATGCATTCATTCAAAATAACTTTATTTGGAGCACCTGGGCAGCTCAGTTGGTAAAGCATCTGACTTGATTTCAGTTCAGATCATGATCTCAGGGTGGTGAGATTGAGCCCTACATCTGGCTCCACTCTGGGCATGGAGCCTGGTTAAGATTCTCTCTCCCTCTGCCCCTCCCCACTCTAAAAGAACAAAACAAAACCCAAAAAGCTTTATTTTGATTATCTACTATATGCTAGGAACTGTATGAGGTACAGTTCACATAAGGATGAACAAGCCAGACTTAGTTTAAAATAGAACATAACAATAAACAACTAGATGTATCAAATGGTAATAGGACCTATGGAAAAAAATAAAGCAGAGTAAAGGAAAGAGATCATTCTGGGGGTGGAGGGTTTGCTATTTTATATGTTGCACAAGAAAAAATACTCTATTCAGGTGACATTTAAGCACAGTTCTAAATGAAGTGAGGGAACTAGCACAGCAGATACCTAGGGGGAAAGTTTTTCAGGCAGAGGGAACAGCAAGAACAAAGCCCCTGAGGTAACAGCTTGGTTGGCATGTTCAAGGAACAGCAAGGAGGCCAGTGATGCTGGGGCTGAATGAGCAAAAGGGAGAGTACTAGTAGGAGAGAAGTAAGGGCTGTAAAATGAGCTCAGATCATATAACAGTCTGTAAGGCAATTTATGGGCTTTGGCTTTTACTAAGTAAGATGGGGAAACACAAGAGGATTCTGAGCAGAATATCATCTATCATGTATTTTAAAAGGCTCACTCTAACTGTTGGGTTGAGAAGAAACTGGTCAAAGTGAGCAGGGGTAGAAGTAGAAAGATCAGTTGGGAGACTATTAAAATAATCTGGGCAAGTGATGATGGCATCCTGAACAAGGACAGTAGCAGAGGAGATTGTGAGCAGAGGAGATTGTGAGATTGTGAGATTCTGAATATATTCTGAAGAAAGCTGACAAGACGTACTGATCACATGGACAGGTATAAGAGAAAGAGACAACATAGAGATGATTTCAAGTTTTTTATCTTAAGCAATCAGAAGAATGGAATTGTTATTTGTTGAAATGAAGAAGATTATATAAAAAGAACATGTTTAAAGGGGGAAAATATTTTGTTTTTAGAGATGTTAAGTTTGAGATGCTAGTGAACATCTGAGGGTAGATGATCCAGCAGTCTACTTGAAGAATCTAAAGTTCAGGAGATGTCAGCCTATAGATATCACTTGAAATGAGCATAGTTGAACAAAAGAAGAGGTCCCAGGTCTAAGTCCTGGGGTGCATCAATGTTTAGCAGTTAGGAAGATGACGAAGAACCAGCAAAGGAAACCAAGAGCAATTAGTAAAAAGTTAAAAGAGAACTAAGAGCATGGTGTATTTTTAAGAAAGCATTTCAACAAAGAGAAAATGATCAACCAGGTAAATGATCTCAAGGCTTGGTGAAGTAGAGATCACTAAATGATCTTGATAAAATAGTTTCAGTGGACTAAAATGGATTAAAGAGAATGAAAGGAGATGAAAAAGAAACGCCTACAAGAACTGTCTTGAGGCGTATTGCTATAAACAGGGAGCAGAGAATAGGGAAATAGCTAGAAAAAGATAAAGGCTCAAGGGAATTTTTTTTTAGATTTTATATATTTTAAAGATTTTATTTATTTATTTGACAAAGAGAGAAAGAGTACCAGCTGGGGTAGGGGGAGAGAGGGAGAAGCAGGTTCCCCACTGAGCAGGGAAGCCAACCCAGGGCTCCATCCCAGGACCTTGGGATCATGACCTGAACTGAAGGCAGAGGCTTAAGGGACTGAGCCACCCAAGCATCCCTCTTTATTATTCTTAAATGGGAGATAGTATCACATATTTATATGTTGAAGAATGGCTCAGTAGAGAGACAAAAACAGATGATGGCTTTAGAAAAGGGACAAGATAATTCCTAAGGGTGATGTCCTTGAACAGAACAGAGGGATGGGATGGGATTTACCCCATAAGTAAAAAACTTTTAGTCATCCACTAGAAGAAGAGAAAGAGGGCATTCACATTCAGGTGTAAATATGTTGATAGCTGTGGCAACAGGACCATGAGATAGTTAGATATCTTTTGACTAGCTCAAAGTTACCAGTGAAACAGAAAGCAGTTTCTTTCTACTTTTTTTTTTTTTTTTAAGATTTTGTTTGAGAGAGAGAGCACAGAGGGAGAGTGAGAAGGAGAAGCAAACTCCTTGCTGAGTAGAGAGCCTGATGCAGGGCTTGACCCCAGGACGCTGAGCTCATGACTTGAGCTGAAGGGACTTAACTGACTGAGCCACCCTCGTGCCGCAAGAATGGTGAATTTTCAATTATATTTCTCTCTCCCTCACTGTACTCTCTTTAACAGAAGAATCATGCTATTCCTTCTCATATCCTACAACCTGGCCTAATGCCTGGCATATATCAGATTCCTAAGGATTTAACTACCTGGGGCACCTGGGTGGCACAGCTGGTTAAGCACCTGACTCTTGGTTTGGCTCAGTTTGTGATCTCAGGGTTGTGAGATCAAGCCCATATTGGGCTTGCTCAGCACAGAGTCTGTTTATGACTCTCTCTGCCCCTAGGCCCTGCTTGCTCTCTCTCTCACATAAATAAATAGATCTTTAAAAAAAATTTAAATATGCATATTTTCTACAATGAATACTATTTTAAAAAATGGTTACTGGGGGAACCTCGGTGGCTCAATCGATTGGGCGTCTGACTCTTGGTTTCAGCTCAAGTCGCGATCTAGGTTCATGGAGTCAAGCCCCACGTCAGGCTCCGAGCTCAGCACAAAATCTGCCTGTCCCTCTCCTTCTGCTCCTCCTCTGACCCACACAATCTCTCTCTTGAATAAAATCTTTAAAAAAAAAAAAAAGTTACTGAATTGGAAAACTTCTATTTCCTTATCAGCTACCCCTCACAGTCTGATTTCACTCTCATTCCTCTCATTTGAGGGTCACCAACAACTTTTTTTTTTTTTTTTTTTGAGAGAGAGAGAGAGAGAGAGAGAGAGCATCAGGGGGGTAGAAGGCAAATGGAGAGAATCTTTTTTTTTCTTTAAAGATTTTATTTACTTATTCATTTATTCACTTATTTATTTGAGAGAGAGACAGGGAAAGTGAGAGAGAGCACAAAGGGGGAGGAGAGGGAGAAGCAGGCTCCCCACAAAGCAGGGAGCCCAACTCGGGGCTCGATCTCAGGACCCTGGGATCATGACCTGAACCGAAGGCAGATGCCTAACCTATTGAGCCACTCACCTGCCCTGGGAGAGAGAGAATCTGAAGCAGGCTCCATGCCAAGCACAGAGCCCAACCTCACAACCCTGAGATCACGACCGAAGCCAAAATCAAGAGTCAGACACTTAACTGACTGAGCCACCCAGGCACCATGAGGGTCACTAACAACTTTTATTAAATTCAGACTCGGCCTGCCTCCTCCCTCTACCCCAGGCTCATTGCAGTGCTGAGATTTCTACTTTCCCTTCCTTCTCCCCCCTACCATTTGTTTTTAATATTTTGTCCTCCTGTGACATCTATGATGTTACACTTTTTTCCTTTTCTCTCAAACTCTTTTGACTGTTCTTCCTCTGTTCCTTCCTGCTGCTAAACACAGTCCCTAGAAATATTTGCCTTCAGCCTCTACCTTTCCTTCCCTCTATATACTCTCTCCTTAAAATCCCATTTACTCTATGTAGATGGTACCTGAATCTTTTTCTAGTTTTATTCTCTCCTCTAAGCATTAAATCTGCATTTCTAGCTATACTCTAGATATATTTTTACCTGGAAGTTCTGGAGCAGGTAAAAATCAACATCTTTCCCCTGTTCTCTATAAAACAACTGTTCCTGACTTGCCTATTTCTATAAATGCCACATTCATTCTAAGCCCAGCAAGCTCAAACCAGTCATCTTTAACTCTCCCCCCAACCTCATACCTACTCTATCATTAAACCCTTGTGCTCTTAGCTCTATATTGCCTCTTACTTTGACTCCTCAACTCCTTTCCTAGAGCTGCTCTCCTAGCTAACAGTGTATTCCACCTTTCCATCATTTCATTCCCCTGCTTAAAACACTTTCTTCATTGTGGTTTCTGTGGTTTGGGTTGTTTGTTTTTTGGTTTGTTTTTTTTTTTTTACTTAGAAATAAAATTCAAATTCCTTACCATAGCTCATTAGGCTCTATGCATCTGCTCCTTCCCACTTTCAAATTCATCTCCTACCACTCTGTGGTTCACACTATAAGCCAGCCACAGCAATCTTTGTATTCACTGGATCTACCAAATCTTTCCAGAAATCAGTGCTTGGCATTTTCTGTTCCCTCTTCTTGGAACACTTTCCTGGCTGATTCTTACATATCCTTACATGTCTTACATATCCAGAGGTAGGTCATTTCCTCACAGAGGCCCTCCTTCTCGAAATTATCTTAAATTCCCTCTCCCTATATCCCTATCACATAATCCTGTGTATTTCCTATATAGCATTTCATATACTGTGAAGTTATTTTTTATGTGTTTATTGTGTCTTCTTCTCCTCTATTCCTACTTCTACCTCTAAATATAAACACGATAGAGAGGAGACCATGTCCAGCTTGTTCATCATTTCCTTTTCCTAAAACAGTACTTAGAACATTGTGGGCCTTCAATAAATATTAAGTGGTTGAAGAATAAATTTATCCTGGATCACTATTACCTCTCAATTCATAATAGTCTATGTTTTAAAATTTTCTTTTTTTTTTTAAAGTAAGCTCTACGCCGAAAGTGGGGCTTGACTCATGACCCTGAGATCAAGAGTAGCATGCTCTACCAACTGAGCCAGCCAAGCATCCCAATGATTCATGATAGTCTAACCCTTTACTAGTATCTATCCTCTTTTGTTCTTTCTTTTCAAATATAGTCTGATCATATTCTTCCCTGCTGAAAAAATGCAACGGTTTCCTCTGCCTACCTACAATATTAAATGCAAACTCCACATTTTAGAATTCAAGGCCCTCCGTAACATGAGCCTTTTCCAACCCTGCATCCCCGATCACATGTTCCTCTTGTTGACTTGGCCCTCTAGCCAAATGGGACTGCATCTCAGAGAACAGGGCACTATAGTTTCTCACCTCCGTATCTCTGTTCCTGTTGTTACCTAATCCTGCAACTTCCCCTCCCACTTTTACATGGTCAAACCTATTCCCTTCTTCCAGATACATGGCAGTGCAATTTTTTCCATGAAGGGCAGCTTTCTATATCCTCTCAACAAGATATCTCTTTCCTTCCTTTAAGCCCCCAAAGCACATTGTTCAAACTTCTCCCATTATTTTGGTTTAATTCAAAGAAATTTTCTTATTCCTGTTGCCCTCACCAGATTATGGCTACTTTGAAGCAAAAAAATGTTAACTCTTTGTTAGATCCTCTGCAGAGTAATTAGTACTGAGTTATGAGTATTTACTAAACCCTTGTAAGACCATCACTTTTCTGCCTAACAAAATCTACCAAGGCCCAGCTAAACTGTCATTTCCTCTAAGAAAACTTCTCTTTGTCTTTCTCTTATTTATTCTTTCTTTTCAAATAGTTACTGGGTACCTACATGTCAGACATTCTGCTAGATACAAAAAATTTTAAAATATTCTTGCCAATTT
The DNA here is from genome assembly GCA_004024625.1 of Mellivora capensis. Lineage (NCBI taxonomy): Eukaryota > Metazoa > Chordata > Mammalia > Carnivora > Mustelidae > Mellivora > Mellivora capensis. The sequence goes on from PISX010011493.1 coordinate 28,255, forward strand.
CCATTGACCAATGGACAAATAAAATGTAGTACACACATACAATAGAATACTATTCAGCATTAAAAAGGAAGAAATGTATGACATGCTACAATATGGATGAACCTTGAAAACATTATATAAAATAAGCCAGACACAAAAGGATAAATGTTGTATGGTTCTACTTATATGAGGTACCTAAAACAATCAAATTTGCAAAGACAGAAAGTAAAACAATGGTTACCAGGAGTTAGGAGAAGGGGTAAATGGGGAGAACTCTAATATAACACTACAATGCATTAAGGTATAGTATATATGTATCTCTCCTATTCTACCATTATACACCAAATTATGAACTCTTGAGGGTAAAACCACATTTTATTCATGCCCTTATTCCTGGTCCTACCATAATATCCAGCACAACAATAAACCTCTAAACTTTAAAGCTGCCCAACAATAGACTGGGCTGCCTCAAAGGGAAGATGCTAGCTCCCTCTGACTGAAAGATCACAGGAAAGCTCAATGACTCTGAAAAATGTTATGCAGGGAATTCCAACATCTGCAGAAACCCAGTTGAATGAGGAAGCATTAATGATCCCTTCCAGCTGTAGGTCTCTAGCATAAGAATTTTCATGGTGGCTTTGAGTGGGACCCCTTGCCAGCTTTTGTTCCTGAACAGCACTGCAACTTCAGGTAAGTAACGGAACTTTTACAGGTTCTTTTCCTCAGCCCGAGATACAAAAATTGTTGCTTTTAGTTAGTTGCATTTAGGAATCTAACCATCATAAAAGAATGCCTTAGTGTGGGATTAAAACCATTTTTCAGATAAATGAGGACATTCATTCTGTTAACAAATATTTATTAGGCATCCATTGTTTAATGCCTATCCATTATCACACATTGCAGTCTGGAAATATAACGATGATCAAAAAAGTCCCCAATAGCAGAGAACTTAATTCTAGTGGGGTGAGAACTACAAAATGGGAAAGGAGAAGAAAATAAAGAAGTGGCCCATACAGAAAATTAAATTGAAGTACTACACATCCTCCCAGAGCTACTTTGGATAGAGTAGTTCAGGAAGATCTGAAGAGGTGGCAATTGGGCAGAGATCTGAATGACAAAAAGTAAACAAAGATGCAAAGATCGGAAAGGCCTATTGCAGAGGCCCTGAGCAGGCATAAGGCTCACTTGCCTGAAGTATGAAAAGGCTAGAGAGGTTGCATGTAGAGGGGGGAGGTTTTGGGGGCGGGGGAGAGGATGCTGATGAAGTTTAAGAAGTAGACCAAGTCCAGGTCAAATAGAGTTCTGTAAGCTAGAATAAAATCCAAATTCTTTACCTTAAGTGCAGTAGGAAAACTCTTAATAAAAAGAACTTTAAGCAAGGGAGTAATTCAGACTCATTCCTTAAAATGATCACTCTAGTAGTTTCTTTTTTTTTTTTTTTTTGTCAGAGAGAGAGGGGGAGAGAGCGAGCGAGCACAGGCAGATAGAGTGGCAGGCAGAGGCAGAGGGAGAAGCAGGCTCCCTGCCGAGCAAAGGAGCCCGATGTGGGACTCGTGGGACTCGATATCAGGACGCTGGGATCATGACCTGAGCCGAAGGCAGCCGCTCAACAACTGAGCCACCCAGGTGTCCCACTCTAGTAGTTTCTGTGCAGAAAATGGTCAACAGGAGTGGAAAAAGTTAGAAATTTTAAGATGCTGAGAGGCCTGTCAGGAAATGACTGCAAAAGATCGAGCAAGATGATGGTGGGCTTACTGTTGGGTGGTAGAGAAGTATGATGAGATTATGAATATAGATTTGGAGGTAAAGTTGGCAGGACTTGTTCAATGATGGATCTGGATGTGAAGATGAGGGAAAAGTAAGGGGGGGGGAAAGCTGTAACTTGAGTACTGTTACGGTGGTTCTATTTCTGGAAAAAAAGAAGTAAATAGAAGAGAAACAGTTTGGGTACGAAGAGTTGGGTTAGAAAATAAGAATTCTTCTTTGACCATGTTCAAATTAATATGTACCCTAGTTATGTAAGTAGCAAAGTCAAGTAGGCAAGTGGATATATGCATGTGGAGATCTGGAGGTTAGAGCTGGAGATGGGGTTTATGAATCATCACCATTTAATTTCATATTAAAGCCATGGAACAGGACAAGCTCACCTTGGGAGAAGCTCACCTTGGGAGAACCAATACAGAGAAGGGAAGGAGGCCCAACTCCAAGCCTGGAACACTTAACATTTAGATACTGAGCAAAGGAATGGCTGGCCTAGAGTTAGGAAGAAAATCAGGAGTGTGATGTCACAACAGTCAAGACAATAACCTGTTTCTAGGAAGAAGTGCCTATGACTAAAGCTGCCAAGAGGTCAGGTGAGGTAAGAAGAGAGAAATGATCATTGGTTTAACAGTCCTTATGAGAGTGGTAAAGACAGAAGCCGGACTAGAGCAGGGGGAAAAAAAACTAAGTGAAGTGAATCATTATAGAATTTTGTTTATTCCTCAGCATAACTAAAGTTCCAAGGTATTAACTTCTTATAATGTCTTTACCAGAAACTCCAAATTTCTAGCATAAAATACATGATTTTTCCTAAAGATAGTAGGCAGAAAGGCAGCAAAGAATCAGATAAATCTGACTCTGACTCCATCCTCTGCCATTTACTAGCTGTATATCTTTAGGAAAGTTTCTTAACCAGGTTAAGCTTCAGTTGCCCCATCTATAAAATGGAAATATTAATAATACCTAATTCATAAGGTTGTTGTGAGGAATAATAAGATACTGCATGTAAAATGCGTAACACAATATCGCTGCTATTTTCATTATATTTTTCTTTAGGTAGTCCCTTTTTAAAAAAAAATCACAGTACTTTATTGTAATTAGACTATTTTAATTATTAAAATTAAATGTAAAAATATCTGATGCAGTTTTCCTAATCTTTTAAAATATATGTCCCATCTTTGTAAATATAAAAGGTGATACATCCATCACTTAGGAAATTCTAATATGCCCACATGGATGGCATGACAGAGGCTAAGAATTGTTTTATCTTCTACATATCCTCGTAAGCCTAAACTATGTTAAGCTTTACTCTCTGAAGTCTGCATTGAGGAAAATAATAGGGCTATTAGAGAGGTAGATTCCCAACATATCTTAATAACCTCAGGCTGTCCCCATGACTTCTACTTCACATACAAGGTCAACAGTATTAATTCTTTCTTCATAACTTTCTTTGAGGGATTTTAGCTTTTTAGTTTTATTCCTACATAAAAATTAAAATTGTTGCCATCTTTATATAAGACATTTAAATATTTAACACATGGAGAAAGGATAGTCAAACAACTAAAACTTATGTATCTAAATTAAGTAAAAATATTTTAAAATGTGTAAATAAGCATTTAAATAAATACAAAAATCTCTGTATACCCAGAAATAAATAACACTAATAGAGCACTAGTCACAATGCTGAAAAATACTCACCGCAAAGTCAAAGTATAATCCCCCTGCATTTTTGTTGAGGCATCTCTGACCAAGAACGTACCATCTGGCATATCCCGTAATTTGTCATTAACCTCCTCCCTGAAAAATAGAATTATAGGAAAAAGTGAAAAAAATGTAATCATCAATTGTTCTCTTCACATATTATTACTAAAGCTAGTTGGGAGAGGATTATGTCTAAGGTCATAGAATAATGGGGGCCTTCAGAGGTCATTTAATTCCTCCCCCTAGATAGGATCTTTCTGTTTTGATTTTTTTCGGTATTATGCAATCTAAGGAAGGTCTATTTGCTTTTTAAACTCTTCCCGATTTCAACGTCTTTAGGGGATAGTATTTCCATTAAGCCTTTAGGGCTTCCTTAGGCAGGTCTGAACTTGCAGGGTTTCAGGAAAAACCAGCAGCTGTTTAGAAAGAAGGCTGTGTTTAAGCAACAGTGGCAGCTGTGTCTGATCAGAGGGGGGAAAATTCACTAAGTTCACAACCTTTCAATATAATCTTCTCCAATATGAATCTATAGTGATGATAAATTCCTCCTACAGAGTTGGTTTAGTACTTTAAGAAAAAACACTAGAACACTCAGGATATGGCAGGGAACCAGAAGACTCTTGAGTTACAGACCCACAAGGTCTTAGAATATAAATTTAAACAGTTGCACAATTATAAACAAATATTTTCTGATCTATTTTAATATAAAATATATTAAGTCTCCTTCAAAAAATTAAACATAGAATTACCAAATGACTTAGAAATTCCACTTCAGGGTATGTACCTCAAAGAACTAAAAGCAGGGACTTGAGGGGCACCTGGGTGGCTCAGTCAGCTAAGCAGCCAACTCCTGATTTCAGCTCAGGTCACGATCTCAGGGTTGTGAGATTAAACCTCATTTGGGCTCCACGTTGGGCGGGGGGCCTACTTATGATTCTCTCTCTCCTTCTGCCCCTCCCCCCTTTTTAAAAATAGTAAAGAAATAATTTTTTTTTTTTAAAAAGGGACTTGAAAAAACATTTATACACCAATGTTCATGGCAGCATTATTTACAATAGCCAAAAGCTGTAAACAATCCAGATGTTCAGAGCCAAATGTCCAGATGAATGAAAAAATAAAAATTTGGTATATACACATAATGGAATATTATTCAACCTTAAAAAGGAAGGAAATTCTGATACATGCTATAACAACGATGAACCTTGAAGACATTGTGCTAAGTGAAATATGCCAGTCACAAAAGGATAAATACTGTACGATTCCACTTATGTGAGGTACCTAGAGTAGTCAAATTCATAGAAACAGAAAGTAGGATGGTAGTTTCCCAGGGTTGGGAAGAATAGGCAGAAAAGGCAGTTAGTGTTTAATGAGTACAAAGTTTCACTTTGGGGGAAGATGAAATAGTTCCAGAGACAGATGATGGTGATGGTTGAACAATAGTGTGAATGTACTTAATGTCACTGAACTGCACATTTAAAGATGGTTAAAATGGTAACAAAGGAAAAAAAATGAGTGCCACTTTGGTAGTTGAAGAGAACAGACAAAAGAAAGAGAAATACAAGCATATTGAAGAATACACCATCAACCTTGAACCCAATTTGACAGAAATGGATAGGTCTTTTTTTTTTTTTTAAACTCAAGAGAAACAAGAAATCTGAATATTCAAATTCAATATATATGTACTTTTTCCCTTCTCTAGGTTCAACATTTCCAAAAAATCACATTTTACCTAAGAAGCATTTTACTGCCCTAAAGTCCCATTTTTCAAAATGAGGCATGTGAAGAATGCATCAAAATCACCTGGGGAGGTTGTTAAATGTAGATTCCTGGGCCACACCCCAATTGATTCTTATGCATGCAAAGATTGTGGAACTGTTGCCGTAGACAGAAAGGTAAAGAAAATTAAGTACCTATAACTATCTTTTATAGAAAAACACATGTAGCTATCCTAAATCTTTTAAGTTTCATTATTTAGAGATCTATCCTTAATATAGTATTAAAAGTAATAATCACACCTGTAATTTAAAGATCTTCTTGATAATTTCTTGTGGAAGGACAGCATTTAGAAACTTTTGAAGTGTTCTCACAATTTTTAAAATGGTAATCTTTAAATGATAACTAGTAGGACATGAAAATATTTTATTTTTAACTTCTCAAAACTGATTTGTTTCTAAACTGCAGTGAATTATAGTAGTATTCTAGTTACCTTGAAATATCCCCCCAGTACCATTCTGCATCCTGAAGAGAAACAGAATTGTCCTTCATTCCATTTGTAACGGCTGAAGTCATTGGCTTAGGTGGCTTTGGTGGAAGAGCTAGAAGAAAAATGAATATTATTCGGTAGCTATAAATTACTATTTGTTTCTAATTTCCTCAGTCAGGAACAGCTCATTAACCAATGTACATTAAGATTCAAATAATTATAAATTAAGCGTTATTTTATGTTAAACATTAGCCAAAGAAGGAATACATCTAGAACTCTACCAGTAACTTCCTAAAAGGTGAAGTTTTCAAGCTACTTGGGTTTTTTCCCTTCTTATAAAGTACTAACTTTTAATTCTGAACAAATGTCCAAAAAAAACTTCGTCTCTCAAAAGACAATGGGACACCCTTTAACAAATAATTCAGTCCAAAAGCCATTAAGTGAGAGTGGTCATGATGGCCAAGACTTGGTTGTCAGAGCCCAAAGCAGATGAAGGAGGATTATGTCCATACAGGAAGGCACCAACACAGCACAGGATCTCAGAGCTGGAGGAGGGTAAGGAGGAGAGCCTCACCAGTGCAGCCTGGCATGAGATGCTAAAGCTGAATGAAGGAAGAAGTGCAGTGGCATAGGGCCCGGATGGCCCAGAGTAGTGGAGACCAAGCCAATAAGGACACAATCCTCAGAAGAGGGCATACCAATATAATGGAACAAAGTCAGATAAGGGTGAAGAGTTTCTACTTGGGGGAGGGGAGGCTGGGAGGTGTCGCGGGAATGCAGCAATGACTATAAGAGATGGGGTACATACAGAGTGATAGATCAAATAAATACAACTATTAAAAATAATGGGAACCAGGTTTCTCATTGTCTAAAAAGGAAGTTACAAATATGGAAAGGTGAAAAAAACAGAAGGATCCCTCTAGTATGAACTGGAATTACAGCTATTGATATGAACTCATGAAATTTAATAGAAAGAGCGATGCAAATATCTATACATACAGGTAATAAAACTATTCCCTCTGCCCCCTGAGAGGTCCTACGATCAGCAGCATCCCCAGTATGCATAACTAGCACCCAGATCTTCGTTTTTAATGCTATTCTCCACTAAAAAGAACCAGGGCTCTTTGAAGAAAAGCTGATTCCAAGGCTGAGGTAGAGCTGGGCTACAGCTGGGGTAGAGCAAGAACCAAATGAACCTTGAACATCATGTTATACCAAAAAGTAAAAAGCAAGTACTTGAAGAATGAGGGGCCATGACAAAAGAATAAAGAAGCCACCTTGAAGAGGCCTCCACTATCAAATATGGAACAACTCAAGCACTGATACAAATAATAGTAAGGTAATATAAGCCATCAAACAAAATAAGAATCCATGCGCCCATTCAGATGTAAATGAATAAATGAAAAACCAAAAGATTAACAGGGAGGATTTATATAATCTCAAAGGGCTTTCCCACAAAATGCTTATTAGTCACAAAAGTAAAAAGACACATAATAATAGTGGAAAAGTCTGGCAAACACTACCTTAATCAAGTAATCAATCAAGTTAATACCACCAGCAATGATAAAATATTGGGCCCCCAATAGGATGCACTGGGAAGGACATTAATATCACTTCTGGGATATTCCTGCCAAATACGTATAAACTGAATTTAATCATGAGGAAACATCAGACAAATCGCAATTTAGAAACTCCTGCCAAATACGTATAAACTGAATTTAATCATGAGGAAACATCAGACAAATCGCAATTTAGAAACATTCTCAAAAAAAAAAAAACAAAACACCAAAACTGGCCTGTAATCTTAAAAATTGTCAAGGTCATGAAAATCAAGAAAGATTGAGGAATCATTCCAGATTGAAAAAGACTAGAGAAGCATGACAAATGTGATGTGTAATTGTGGCTGGATCCTTTTTGTTATAAAGGATATTACTGGAACAAGAATGAAACTTGAATGGAAGCTGAGGATAAGATTGGTACTGTAATGTATCAACATTAATTTTCTGCTTTTGTGTCACAATTATATAGGAAAATGTTCTTATTGGTGGGAAATACACAAAAATGTGATCATTGCGGGGTATCATGTCAGCAACTTACTCTCAATAGTTCAAGAAAAGAAGTTATTAGTACTGTACTTGCAACTTTTCTATAAGTTTGAGATGGTTTCTACATTTTTTTAAATAACAAAAAAGACAATATGGAGGGAAAGGGGAACAATGTGAATATGTTCTTCAAAACATTAACTCTTTACTGTCAAATGTTTTTAACAAGGATGTCAAAAAATTCAATGATGAAAAAAATAGTCTTTTTAACGAATGGTGCTAGGACAACTGGTTACCCACATTCAAAAGAATACAGTCAGACCCCTGCATCACACTGCAAGAACTAACTCAAAATGAATCAAAAACCTAAATGTAAAAACTAAAACTATAAACCTTTTTTAAAAAAAGATTTTATTTATTTGGCAGAAAGAGAGAGAGAGAGCACAAGCAAGGGGAGCGGCAGGCAGAGGGAGAAGCAGGTTCCTTCCCAAGCCAGGAGCCCAATGCAGGACTTGATTCCACAACCCTGGAATCAGGACCTGAGCCAAAGGCAGACATTTAACCGACTGAGCCACCCAGGCAGCCCAAAACTGTAAAATTTTTTAAAGAGAGCAGGCTTGAATCTTCGTAACTTTGGACTAGGCACTCGTTTCTTAGATAGGAACCAAAAGCACAAAGAAAAAAAAAAACAACAACAGATAAATTGGACTTGATCAAAATTAAAACTTTTTGTGCTTCAAATGACATCATCAAAAAAGTTCAAAGACAACACAGAGAATGGCTGAAAATCTTTGTAAATTATATATCTAATAAAGTTGTATTGAGAGTAAAGAAGTCTTACAACTTAATAAAAAGACAAATAACTGAATTAAAAATGAGCACAGGATCTGAATAGACATTTCTCCAAAGATATACAATGGCCAACAAGTACATGAAAAGATAATATCAGCCATCAAGGAAATGAAAATCAAAATCACAATAAGATACCACTCCACGGGCACCTGGGTGGCTCAGTGGGCTGAGCATCCAACTCTTGATTTCAGCTCAGGTGGTGATCTCAGCATCATGGGATCCATCCCCTGTGGCGCTCCAGGTTCAGCGTGAGGTCTGCTTGGGATTCTCTCTCCCTCCCTTCTGCCTCTCCCCTTGCTTGCTAGAGCTCACTCCCTCTCTCTCAAATAAATACTAAATAAAATCTTGTTTTTAATATTTATTTATTTATTGGACAGACAGAGATCACAAGTAGGCAGAGAGGCAGGCAGAGAGAGAGAGGAGGAAGCAGGCTCCCCACTGAGCAGAGAGCCCGATGCGGGGCTCGATCCCAGGACCCTGGGATCATGACCTGAGCTGAAGGCAGAGGCTTTAACCCACTAAGCTCACCCAGGCGCCCCATAAATAGAATCTTAAAAAAAATAAAAGATACCACTTCACACCCATTAGGATGACTATACAGTTGGCCCTTTGATAACAGGGGTTTGAACTGCCTGCATGGGTCCTTTTACACACAGATTTTTTTTTTCAATAAATACATTAGAAAATTTCTTGGAGATTTGCAACAGTTTGAAAAACCTTGCAGACAAAGCACACAGCCTAGAAATATCAAAAAACTTAAGAAAAAGTTAAGTATATCATGAATGCATAAAATGTATGTATATACTAGTCTATTTTATCATTTACTACCATAAAATATACACAAATCATAAAAAGTTAAATAAAATTTATCAAAATTTTATGCAAACACATACAGACTGTACATGGCCCCATTTGCAGCTGAGACAATTATAAACAAAGGTAAAGATACAGTACTAAATCATAACTGCATAAAATAACTATAGTACATACTATACTACTCTAATAATTTTGTAGCCATCTCCTGTTGTTATTGCAGTGAGCTCAAGTGTTATGAGCATCAGCTTAAAATGCCCTGTGTCACTAATCATCTCTGCATGAACAGTTCATCTCTCCAGTGAATTGTATATTGCCGTAAAAAGTAATCTCCCATCGTTCTTGCACCTAGAATAACACCAGAGGACCCATACAAAGGGCCACTAGTGATGCTGAAAGCTCCCAGGAAGCAAAGAAAAGTCATGACATAAAAGGAAAAGTTGAATTGCTTGACTGAGCTCTGCAGTTGCCCACCAGCCCACGGACCATTGGTTTAAAAAAAAAAAAAAAAAAAAAAGGAAATTTGAGAAGCCATCCCTGCAGCTATGCCAGTAGATGCAAAAACCTTGCACTTTTTAGAAAATACCTTTTTATCCTGTATTGAAAATGCAGCCTTTATGTGGGTGCAGGATTGCTGTAAGGTACCTATAGACTCTAATATTATTCAGGAAAAAGCTAAGTCATTATAGGACAACTTAAAGCAAAAGGAAAGTGAAAGATCTAAAACTGGAGAACTTAACCAGCAAAGGGCAGTTTGGTAATTTTAGAAAGAGGCTTTAAAAATGTCAAGATAATAGCAGAAGCAGCTTCTGCCAACCAGGAGGCAGCGGACAAGTTCCCAGAGGCCATTAAGAAAATCATGAAGGAGAAAGGATGTCTGCCTGAACAGGTTTTTAATGCAGACAGAAGTGCCCTTTTCTGGGAAAAAAAAATGCCACAAAGGACATTCATTAGTAAGAAAGAGAAGCAAGCATCAGGATTTAAGACAGGAAGGGATTTAAAAAAAAAAAAAAAAGACAGGAAGGGATAGGCTAACTCTACCATTTTGCACAAATGCAGTTGGGTTTATGATCAGAACTGCTCTTATCTATTAAGTTGCTAACCCGAGCCTTGAAGAGAAAAAATAAACACCAGCTGCCAGTCTTTTGGTTATACAACAAGGCCTAGACAACGAGAACCCTTTTTCTGGATTAGTTCCATTGATGCTTTTTGTCCCTGAAGCCAGGAAGTACCTTGACAGTAAAGGACTGCCTTTTAAAGTTCTTTTGATATCAGACAATGTCCCTGGCCACCCAGAACCCCACAAATTCAACACCAAAAGTGTTAAAATGATCTATTTGCCCCCAAACACATTTCTAAATCAGCCTTTAGATCAAGGAGTCATAAGGACCTTTAGGGCTCATCATGTACAGTACTCTTCGGAAAGGATTATCAGCACTCGGGAAGAGAACCTTGGAGAGAACATCATGGAAGTCTAGAAGTATCACATCACTGAAGATGCCATCACGGTTACACAAAAAGCAGTGAAAGCCATCAAGCCTGAAATGATAAATTCCTGCTGGAGAAAATAGTGTCCAGATGTTGTACATGATTTCACAGGATTTACAACGGAGTTAATCAAGGAAATCATGAAAGAGACTGTGGATATGGAAGAAAAAAAGAACAAGAAGAAAAAGAAAAAGGTGGCTAGTAAAGGGTTTTAAGAACTTGGAGAAATTCAAGAGCTAAGTGATACATCACAGGAATTAACAGAAGTTGACATGATGGAGATGAGTGCTACTGAACCGGTGTCAGATGACAAGAAGGTGAAGAAGCAGTTCCAGAAAACAAGCTGACATTAGACAATCTGGCAGAAGCGTTCCAAATATTCAAAACTACTTTTGACTTCATTTAGGAATTTTCTTTTCTCTCTCTTGCCTTCATTTGTATGATACAAGCACTGAAATGGTAGAAGGATTGGTACTGTATAGAACATTTTTTAAATGAAAAATCAAAAATATCGTATAGAAATTATTACATATTTCCATAACGTTACATTAAGTGTGCCTGCCTCTCCTGCCTCCCCTTCTACCTCCTCCTCCTCTGCCTATGCCACCCTAAGACAGCAAGACCAACTCTTCCTCCTCTTCGACCGACTCAACATGAAGACAATATAGATGAAGATCTTATGATGATCAAATTCCACTTAACAGCAAATAATCATCATACTGAACTATATGTACATACTGTAGATAATAAATTTATCTGTTATACATGTATCTTGATATGAAAATCTAATAACTATATAGCAAGAACTGCATGAAACGTTTTTGTCATCATCATTGCCAATCATATTGATGCTTCATTATCAATGCATGAATTGTTGTATCTGCAAATAAATATGAATTTTTTTCACATTATCTTCTCATTTTTTATGTCTGCTGTTAGTAATATGTATAACATCTCACAGTGTTTTGTATCATATCACACTGATGCAGGTATTGAAAGATGATTTTGTAAACAGACAACATAAACTTACACAATAAATACAGCACTGTAAATGTATTTTCTCTTATGATTTTCTTAACTAACATTTTCTTTTCTCTATCTTGCCTTATGGTAAGAATACAGTATATAAATACATACAACATGAAAAATATGTATTAAACAACTGTTCCTGTTATCAGTAAGGCTTCTGGTCAATAATAAGCTATTAGTAGGTAAGTTTTTGGGAAGTCAAAATTTATACAGAGATTTTGGACTACACGGGGATTGGTGTTTCTAACTCTCACATTATTCAAAGGTAAACGGTAATCAAAAAGACAAGTGTCGGGGCACGTGGGTGGCTCAGTGGGTTAAGGCCTCTGCCTTTGGCTCAGGTCATGATCCCAGGGTCCTGGGATCGAGCCCCGCATTGGGCTCTCTGCTCAGGGAGCCTGCTTCCTCCCTCTCTCTCTGCCTGCCTCTCTACCTACTTATGGTCTCTGTCAAATAAATAAATAAAATCTTTTTAAAAAAGAAAAAAAGACAAGTGTTGATGAGAATGTGGAGAAACTGGAACTCTCATACACTGCTGATGGAAATATAAAATGATGCAACTGGGGACGCCTGGGTGGCTCAGTTGGTTAAGCGGCTGCCTTCGGCTCAGGTCATGATCCCAGTGTCCTGGGATCGAGTTCCCACATCGGGCTCCTTGCTGGGCAGGGAGCCTGCTTCTCCCTCGGCCTCTGCCTGCCACTCTGTCTGCCTGTGCTCACTCGCTCTCTCGCTCTCTCTCTGACAAATAAATAAATAAAATCTTTTTTAAAAAATGATGCAACTGTATAGTTTAGCAGTTCCTCAAAAGGTTAAACCTAGTCATCATATTACCCAGCAATTTCAATCCTAGTTATATACTCAAGAGAACTGGAACATATGCCCATAAAAAAACTTTTGTATGAATGTTTATAACAGCATTGTTTATAATAGCCAGAAAGTGGAAACAGCCCAATATCCATCAACAGATGAATGGGTAAATAAAATGTGGTATATACAGGGGAATATTATTTAGCGGTAAAGAGGAATGAAATATTCTATAAAATGTATGAACCATGAAATCATTGAGGTTAAGTGAAACGCCAGGCACAAAAGTCCACATTAGATTATTCCACTATCTAGAACAGGCAAATTTACAGAGACAAAAAGTAAATTAATGGTTGCCTAGGGCTGGTGGTGGGATTAAAGAGGAAAAGGGAAGGACAGCTAATGTGTGCAGAGTAGGGTAATGAAACTGTTACAAAATTGTTTGTGGTGATGATTGCAAAACTCTGTGAATATACTAAAACCTACTGAATTATACACTTTAAGTGGGTGAATTATTATGCTATGTGAATTTTATCTCACTGTTACTTTTTTAAAAAGCTGTTATCTTAAAAAGAAAAAAACAAAAACCCATTAGGCTACCAAAATTACTAGATGGGGTAAGAGCTTGCTATAATCCATACTTTTTTCCTAAATGCTACTTATACCTATCTTGTTTGGAAAGGACTTGATGTGGCTTATAAAAGTAGCTAGAGTTGGACCCGTAATTTTGCAAAATTTAAAATTCTTCTACTTATCCATTTATAAGGATTAACAGTTTAAACTTACACTATATAAAGCATTTTGCTATAGCTATGAAAGGTACAAGGACAAGGTGTTTCCAGCACTCAAAAGAACAAACCTACATGGAACAACATATAGAAACACCTAACCATAACACTCAGCAAAACGAAGTAAATATTATAGTAAAGGTAAAAGCAAAGTCTAATGGAAACCCAGCAAAAGGAGCAATTGATCCCCTCCTGTGGAAACTTCAATGCAAACGCTAAGCTGCTCAAACCTAATCCTTTTTTTTTAAATTTTATTTATTTATTTGTCAGAGAGAGAGAGAGAGAGAGAGAGCGAGCACAGGCAGAGTGGCAGGCAGAGGCAGAGGGAGAAGCAGGCTCCCCGCCGAGCAAGGAGCCCGATGTGGGACTCGATCCCAGGACGTTGGGATCATGACCCGAGCCGAAGGCAGCCGCTCAACCAACTGAGCCACCCAGGCGTCCCTGCTCAAACCTAATCCTTAGTGAGTTAAGTGCCATGACCAGCAGGGCTCAACATTATGTTTTCTGACTTTTTAGAAGAACTTTCAAAAATTCACTTTGGGTTTTTTGTTTTTTTTTTAAGATTTTATTTACTAAAAAAAAAAAAAAAAAAATTTTATTTACTTATTTGAGAGAATAAGAGAGCACAGGCAGGGGAAGCACCAGAAAGAGAGGAGAAGCAGGTTTTCTGCTGAGCAGGGAGCCCGATGTGGGTTTGATCCCAGGACCCTGAGATCATGACCTGAGCTGAAGGCAGGCGCTTAACCGACTGAGCCACCCAAGTGCCCACTTTGGTATTTTTTAATTAAAGAGAGTATTCAGGGGCTATAGCACTGTAAAAAGATTATTTCTTTAGTTGTAATCTATAAATAATTTATAAACAGTAAAGTATCATATCAAAGTTAAATGTACTGAAGTTGATAACTATGGTATACTGTGAAATGTAAAGGAACATTCCTATTCTTAGGAAATATATATTACGGTATTTAGGGGTTAAGGGCCAGGATGATTGTAACTTAAATAGTTGAGAAAAGAGCAGTATGACTTTATACAGATAGAACATGAATTATAAAACAAATTGAATAAAATGTTAACAAGTGAACCTGATTATGTTCTTTGCATTCTTATTTTTGAAACTTTTCTGTAAGTTTGAAATTATTTCTACATAAAATATTTAATTTTAAAAAGTTAAGAATCAGAGTGAGGTACTTATTAAAACCAGGGAGGATGGCAGATCTCAGCCCTTATAGTCTATGCTAGGGTTTGACTTTATATAGGATGGCTTTAAATTTAAAAAATGGAAGAAAAAAGGCTAAAACATTTGAATGTATGTCTCCAGTCTGTGCTAGAGGGAGAAGGGGCACACCCAATTATATAAGCAGTCAGAAAGACTTCAAGCCTTTTGATTCCGAGTACCACAAAACCAGGAGCCAGCTATATATCCCTCATTTTAGGGTGAAGTTTTTTTTTTTTTTATTAGTTAATGCTTCTACAGGCATATCTTCTACACCTAAAGATGGTAAAAGTATTTTTTTTTATTTCTTTTCAGCGTAACAGAGTTCATAGTTTTACACCACACCCAGTGCTCCATGCAATGCGTGCCCTCCACAATACCCACCACTTTAGGGTGAAGTTTTAACCAACATTCTGTCTGAAACTCTGACCAAAGCCTTTCTTAATTCTGTAACCCAAACATAAAGCACAGTGGCCGGTACACAGTACACACAATAAATGTGTTCATTCAACGGTGGCTGACCTACTTATTCTAGGCCTTTGTTTCCTCCATCCATAAAATAGGGCTAAATCCTCGTTAGATGATTAAATGAGTCACTAGACGTAAACTTAAAACAGTGTGTGACACGGCAATCAATGAATATTAACTATTAGACACAGGTGCTAGGCCAGATGCCAAAGATAATGACAAGACAGTCCAGAGAGCATTCTTTATTAAAGATTTTATTTATTGGGCACCTGGGTGGCTCAGTTGGTAAAGTAACTGCCTTTGGCTCAGGTCATGATCCTGAAGTCCCGGGATCAAGTCCCCCATCAGGCTCCCAGCTCCACAGGGAGTCTGCTTCTCCCTCTGACCTCCCCTTTCATGCTCTGTCTCTCTCTCTCAAATAAATAAATAAAACCTTTTTTTTAAGATTTTATTTTTATTTATTTATTTGGTTTCAGCTCATACTGTGATCTCAGGGTTCTCAGATTGAGCCCAACATCAGGCTCCCCAAGAGTCTGCTTGACATTCACTCTCTCCCTCTGCTTCTCCTCCCCACTCTCTCAAATAAATATTTAAAAAGAAAAAAGGAGGGCACCTGGGTGGCTCTGTGGGTTGGGCCGCTGCCTTCAGCTCAGGTCATGATCTCAGGGTCCTGGAATCGAGTCCCATATCGGGCTCTCTGCTCAGCGGGGAGCCTGCTTCCCTCTCTCTCTCTCTCTGCCTGCCTCTCTGCCTACTTGTGATCTCTGTCAAATAAATAAATAAAATCTTTTTTAAAAAAGAAAAAAGGAGACAGAAAAAATAGGATGCCATGGAACACAAATAAGGGCACTGCTTCTAGAGAGAATCAAGGAAGAAAAGATGGTGTCCTACACTAAAGGAACAGCATGTTTATCTAAAAAAAAAAAAGTCCAAAAGAGAATTTAAAGAAATGCCTGAAACATGGAGAGTACAAGGTAGAGAGAGTGGAAGTTCATTTTAGTCACCTGTCATCTCCTGTGTTCTTACCCCAGTGTAGCCGCCTCCCCCACTAAACCATCTCTTCATTGCTCATCATTCCATTATGTCTTCTGGGCTTTCCTCCTTGATCATTCTCCCTACATTGGTAATTAAAGTATTTTATTATTTCAGTATCTTCCCAGAAAGTGTTTTTTCCCCCACTTCCTAGCCTGCTCTGAAGTCTGGCTTTTCCTGAAGAACACTACTAATCTTGCAGCCCTTGCTCTTAGAAGGTTGCTCATTTTCCCACACCTCATATATTCTGGGCCTCTGTTCTTCCTTAGCTCTCAATTTTCCTAGAAGGCCCTTTCTTCCTTTATCCACACCTTAAAACTGATATTTCCTTGACCCACTTTTTACTCTATACTTGCATCTACTCCCATAGCTTCAAATAATATCTATACTCTGATCCCAAAATAGTATTTCTAGTAAGAAAGTCTTTTCTAAATATCTGAGTGTCCAACAGAAGACACCTAATATGTGTCAAGCGCTGTACCAGGTACAGTGAATTAGACCAGTGCTTCTCACATTTATTTATAATAAATTACAAATAACCCAAGGATCTTATAAAAATGTAGACTATGGTTGGCTAGGTATGGATTGAGGCCTGGAATTCTGCATTTCTAACAAGCTCCCAGGTGATACCAATGCTGCTGGTCCAAACTTTGAGTAGCAAGAAGTACATACATGTCTCTCTTTGAAAATCTTCTATGGGATAGGAAAAAAAAATTAGGCAAGTAGATTACAAGAGCCAAAATACAGTTGATTTAAAACATGTGGTTCTTTACTACCTCTAAAATCTCTCCAAATTGGCAATAAAAAATATTTTTTTTTAATTTGTCAGAGACAGAGGGAGAGCGAGCAAGTGAGCACAGGCAGTCAGAGGCAGAGGGAGAAGTAGGCTCCCCACTTAGCAAGGAGCCCGACGTGGGACTCGATCCCAGGACGCTGGGATCATGACCTGAGCTGAAGGCAGCTGCTTAACCAACTGAGCCACCCAGGCGTCCCAATAAAAAATATTTTTAACAGTATAAACATAAAATAGCAAAGAGATGAGGAGAGGAAACAACAGCAGATGATAGCAACAAAACTTTAATACAGAAAAAGCAAATAGATGAATTTGACTTGGTAGACTGCAAAAACTGAAACCTAAGCCTGAAACAAGAAAGTCTAATAAAAAAAAAAAATCTAATTCACCACTGTGTTCTGGGAAGCCAAAAATTGATGGCACAACACATCTCTGAAAGGAAGACTGAGTACTGGGACCATAACCTGAAGAACTGGCTGACAAGTCTACAGAAAGAGCAGTTAGATCCCTAGTTCTCCACCCCAACCCCCAAGCAACCAGTCAACTACCCCTCCTCCACACCACACAAAGGCTGCCTCAGTCAACTTACTGATCCAGAGAAGCAATTAGAGAGGCTCTGGACTCAGGGAACACCAACCACAGCTAGGACTAGGGTAAGTCCCTAAATGAAAATAGCAGAATTAGGGAAAAGATAGATGTCCCAACTCCCTTCCCCATCTCAGTTCTTTGAACACTGCACCACCAAGCTTTCATTCCCGGGAGGAGTCAGGTAGATTTTTCCCTGGGTAAACTGACAAGAACACAAAAAAAGACCTAAAGATATAGATAGATATTGGGGGGTTACCAAAGAAAAAGATATTCACATCTCACCAACTTTCAGTGAAGGGCTCCAATTAACACAGCCTGATCACTGACATGGAGGTTCCAATCAGCTTTTTAGTATATCACTCTTTTTTTTTTTCAATCTTTTTATTCTTTTCATTAACATATATTATTTGCTTCAGGGATACAGGTTTGTGAATCATCAGTCTTACACAATTCATAGCACTCACCATAGCACATACCCTCCCCAATGTCCATAACCCAGCCACCCTATACTTCCCCTATGCCCCCCTCCTGCCCAGCAGCCCTCAGTTTGTTTCCTGAGATTAAGAGTCTCTTATGGTTTGTCTCCCTAGTGTATCATTCTTTTTGTTTTAAGATTTTATTTATTCACCTGACAGACAGAGATCACAAGCAGGCAGAGAGGCAGGCAGAAGAAAGAGGAGGGGAAGCAGGCTCGCCGCTTCCCAGAGAGCCTGACACGGGGCTCAATTCCAGGACCCTGGGATCAGGGCCTGAGCCGAAGGCAGAGGATTTAACCCACTGAGACACCCCAGGCGCCCCTCCCTAGTGTATCATTCTTAAATAAGAACCCTTTAAAAAAGGAAATTTTGACACATCCTACAACATGGAGGAATCTTGAAGACATGTCACAAAATGACAGATAAACCAGTCACAAAAGGACAAAGATTGTGTGATTTCTCTTATATGAGGTAACTAGAGTAGTCAAATTCATGGAGACACAAAGTAGAATGGTGGCTGCCAGAGGCTGGGGGGAAGGTGAATGGGAAGTTAGTTTAATAGGTACAGAATTCCAGTTAGGTAAGATGAAAAGGTCTGGAGATGAATGATACTTATGGTTACACAACAATGTGAATGTACTTAATGCCAAAGAACTGTACACCTAAAAATTACTAAAATGGGGCTCCTGGGTGGTTCAGTCATTAAGCATCTGCCTTCAGCTCAGGTCATAATCCTGGGGTCTTGGAATGGAGCCCTGCATCAGGCTCCCTGCTCAGCAGGAAGCCTGCTTCTCCCTCTCCCACTCCCCCTGCTTGTGTTCCTTCTCTCGCAGTAACTCTCTCTGTTAATAAATAAATAAAATTTTTAAAAAATTATTAAAATGAGGGCGCCTGGGTGGCTCAGTTGGTTGAGAAACTGCCTTCGGCTCAGGTCATGATCCCGGACTTCCAGGATCTCGTCCCGCATCGGGCTCCCAGCTCCTTGGAGAGTCCGCTTCTCCCTCTGACCTTCTCCTCTCTCATGCTCTTTCTCACTCATTCTCTCTCAAATAAATAAATAAAATCCTTTTAAAAAATTATTAAAATGATAAATTTTGTTATATATATTTACCACAATTTTAAACATAGAACCAGAAGACATTAAAAGAAAGTTATCAAGATTTAAGAAAACCAAAACCAAACAAAACAAAGGAACTTAGAAGTAAACAAAGAATTCAAGGAGAAGAAACATCACAGATACACAAAAAAGTATAACATCCTCAGAAAAGGAAATATTGAAACACAAACAAGACCTATAATAAACACTGAAGAACAAGAGCTCTTACATATTAAATTCAAGATAGAGGTTTTTTTAAAAGAACAAAACAAAACAACCCCCCCCCCCAAAAAACCCTCAACTGACAAGCTGGCAAATAACATTGAGGAAATCCCCCAAGAAGTACAACAAAAAGAGAAAGTAATGAAAACAGAAGATAAAATAAATAGAGGATAAACCCAGAAGGCCCAAACTGAACTAAGAGAAGTTCCAGAAAGCAGAGAGAAATATTTAAAATAAATATAAGAAAAAATGTTCAGAAATGAAGGACATAGATTTCCAGAATAAAAGTTCACACTAAAGGGGTACCTGGATGGCTCAAGCAGGTTAAGTGGCTGTCTTCTGCTCAGGTGGTGATCCCAGGGCATGGGAGGGTGGGGTGCCCAAGCCCCACATCAGGCTCCCTGCTCAGCAGGGAATCTGCTTCTCCCACTGCTCCACACCACTCATATTCTCTCTCTTTCTCTCTCTCGTTCTCAAATAAAATGTTAAAAAAAAAAAAAGTCCACACCAAGTATGCCACATAAGGAATGATAAATCCACATCAAAGTACATCTCTGTGGAATTTCACATCAGGGATAAAGAGATGGTCCTAAAAATCTACTATAAGGAGAAAAAAAAAAAACATCGCAAAGGGCTAAGGCCTGAAATGTTTTTGAATTCCTCAACAGCAAGGCTGGAAACTAACAACACCGGAGAAAAACTTTTGCATTTGATGGCAAATTATTTTTCTACCTAAAATTATATATCCTGCCAAAGTATCAATTACACGAGGGTAGAATTAACATTTTCAGACATACAAGGTCTCAAACAACTTATAACTTATCTCTTGGAATCCTTTCTTAGGAAGCTCCTGAATGATGTGCAAAATGAAAAGATAAACCTAGGAAAGAAAAGATAGTATAGGATTCAGGAAAATGGATGCCAATGCTATGGAGAAAAGCAAAGGCAATCCCCAGGGTAATGGTGAACAGGAGTACCAGGATGAGAGTTGTAAATAATAATAGGTGGGATTCCTGAAATAGAATGAAGGGCAACTTGGGGAGTACGTTGAAAGGGGGAAAAGGGAATTATCTGATGTTTAACCAAACTGAGATGAGTTTTATAGTTCTGTCACAGAGTATGGGGAAAATACTGTCATAAGTACCTTTAAAAATGAGGCAAATTTTAAAATTTATGGCAATTACTAATTTCAAAAAATTATATAAGATATAATCATAATATATTTTCTTTCAGTATCTTCCCAGAAAGTGTTTTTTCCCCCACTTTCTAGCCTGCTCTGAAGTCTGGCTTTTCCTGAAGAACACGACTAATCTTGCAGCCCTTGCTCTTAGAAGGTTGCTCATTTTCCCACACCTCATATACTCTGGGCCTCTGTTTTTCCTTAGCTCTCAATTTTCTTGTCTGTGTGCACTGTTTACACGATCATAATGTGTAAATACTAAAAGATAACTTAAGGGGCACCTGGCTGACTCAGTCAGAACGTGAAACTCCTAATCTCAGCGCTGTAAATCCAAGCTCCACTTTGGGTATAGAGTACTGAAAAATAAAATCTTTAAAAAAAAAAAAGATAATTTAAGAAACAATTTTAATTGTCATGTATTAGAAAAGTGGGTAAAGAAGAAGAACATGTAAGGCATAAGAGAGCTAAATCCCCATCTTCCTTAGAAGGAATCAATAATATCAAAAAATGAAAAAATTTAAAATAGAAGTGTAAGCACATCATGAAAAATAAGGAGGTAGAAACCGGAAGAAAAAACTAAAAGAGTTAAATGTTAGGACTGTAGATCAGAAATTGGGGATACAAGGGTAGATCAGGGAACTGCTGCTTTTTTAGGAGGGGTTCCTACCTTGCAGTACCTTTTGACTTTTTAAACTATGAACTTCTATTGTTTTGATGAAAATAAAAATCAGGGGCACCTGGGTGGCACAGTCAGTTAAGCATCTGAGTCTTGGTTTCAGCTCAGGTCATCCATGACCTCAGGGTCATGCATCGGGCTCCATGCTCAGCATGGTGTGTGCTTGAGATTCTCTCTCCCTCTTCTTTTGCCCCTCCCACACATGCTCTTTCTCTCTTTCACAAGTAAGTAAATCTTTAAAAAGAAAAATCAAGTTAGGACGCCTGGGTGGCTCAGTTGGTTGGACAACTGCCTTCGGCTCAGGTCATGATCCCGGAGACCTGGGATCGAGTCCCGCATGGGCTCCCAGCTCCACGGGGAGTCTGCTTCTCCCTCTGACCTTCTCCTCGCTCATGCTCTCTCACTGCCGCTCTCTCAAATAAATAAATAAAATCTTTAAAAAAAAAAAGAAAAGAAAAGAAAAATCAAGTTAAAAGAGGGGCACCTGGATGGCTTAAGCCTCTGTTTTCGGCTCAGGTCATGATCTCAGGGTCCTGGGATCAAGCCCCGGATTGAACTCTCTGCTCAGCAGGAAGACTGCTTCTCCCTCTCTCTGCCTGCCTCTCTTCCTACTTATGATTTCTCACTCTCCCTGTCAAATAAATAAAATAAAATAAAAAAGAGTTTATTCTGATTCTGGCACTTAAAGTTGATTTGGGAAATTATCTCACCTCTCTAGCCTTAGCTTCAATATGTTGATGCCAACTCATATAGACTAGCAAAAGCTGATACATTTTCAGGAATTTTGCAAGCCAAGGTTATATGCAATCATTAAAAATTAAATCATATAAATGCTCAATGAAGTTGTATTAAAAATAAAGGTGGATGCCTGGCTGGCTCAGTCAGTAGAGCATCCAACTCTTGACCTAGGGGTCGTGAGTTTGAGGCACCCTACACTGGGTGTAGAGATTACTTAAAAAAAGATGAGGGGAGCCTGGGTGGCTCAGTTGGTTAGGTGTCTGACTTCAGCTCAGGTCATGATTTCAGGGTTCTGGGATTGAGCCCCACATCAGGGTCCTCACTCAGCAAGAAGTCTGCTCATCCTTCTGTCTTCCCCCACCCCCAATTCGTGCTCACTCTTTCTCAAATAAATAAAATCTTTTAAAAAAAGAGAAAGGTAATAAACATTCAAAATTTATTACTTCATTAATATTTTACTATGTTTTATCTACCTATCTACAACTGCTGTATTTATATAGTAGAAATACTTTGTGGTACCACACATCTCTTTCAAACTCTTCAGTATAACACATTGGTAGCTTAAAATCAGTCACAGTGGGAGTATGTACACTTCAGAAAGTGTACATCTTTATTTCATCTGTCAATGGACATCTAGGTTCTTTCCATAGTTTGACTGTTGTGGACACTGCTGTTATAAACATTGGGGTACAGGTGTCCCTTTGGATCACGTTTGTATCCTTTGGGTAAATACCTAGTAGTACAATTGCTGGGTCATAAGGTAGCTTTATTCTTAACTTTTTGAGGAACTTCCATACTGTTTTCCAGAGTGTACCAGTTTGCATTCCCACCAACAGTGTAAGAGGGTTCCCCTTTCTTCGCATCCTTGCCAACATTTGTTGTTTCCTGACTGAGTTTTAAGCCATTCTGACTGGTGTGAGCTGGTATCTAACTGTGGTTTTGATCTAGAGGGTATTATACTAAACAAAATAAGTCAATCAGAGAAAGACAATTATCATATGATTTCACTCATATGTGGAATTTAAGAAACAAAACAGAGGACCATAGGGGAAAAGAGGGAAAAATAAAATGAAATGAAATCATGGAGGGAAACAAACCAAAAGAGATTCTTTTTTTTTTTTTTAAGATTTTATTTATTTATTTGTCAGAGAGAGCACAGGCAGACAGAGTAGAAGGCAGAGGCAGAGGGAGAAGCAGACTCCCTGCTGAGCAAGGAGCCTGATGTGGGACTTGATCCCAGAACGCTGGGATCATGACTGAGCCAAAGGCAGCTGCTTAACCAACTGAGCCACCCAGGCGTCCCCCAAAAGAGATTCTTAAACAGAATTAGGAAACAGGTTTGCTGAAGGAAGTCAGGTGGGGGTATGGGGTAACTGAGTAATGATTACTGGGTGTTATACACAACTGATGAATCACTGAACTCTACCTCTGAAACTTATATGTTCATTGATTGACTCTAAATATAAAGTTTTTAAAAATCTCATCCTCACCAAATCTAGTCCTCTGGTATATTCTATCCTAATAAAGGGTATCACTACACACATCACTACACATCACTACATCAAACTCTTAAAACCATACACTAAAAAGAGCAAATTTTACTATATGTAATTTTAAAAAAAATTCTTTAAATCACACATAAAACTTTTTTTTAAAAGATTTTATTTATTTGACAGAGAGAGAGAGAGAGAGAGCACAAGCAGGTGGAGCAGCAGGCAGAGGGAGAGGGAGAAGCAGATTCCCCACCAAGCAGGGAGCCAGATGCATGGCTTGATCCCAGGACCCCAAGACCATGACGTGAGCCAAAGGCAGATGCTTAACTGACTAAGCCACCCAGGCACCCTACACGTGAAACTTTTTAAATGAAGATGCCTCGGGACGCCTGGGTGGCTCAGTTGGTTAAGCAGCTGCCTTCGGCTCAGGTCATGATCCCAGCATCCGCATCGGGCTCCTTGCTCGACAGGGAGCCTGCTTCTCTCTCTGCCTCTGCCTGCCACTTTGTCTGCCTGTGCTCGCTCTCTCGTGCTCTCTCTCCCTCTCTGACAAATAAATAAATAAAAATCTTTAAAAAAAAAAAAAAAATGAAGATGCCTCAATCCAACTCCCTAGGACTTCTGAGTCAGTTGATCCAGAATGAAACCTGAGCCTTTTTTTTTTTTAAACACAGCTGGCAATTTTGATTTAAAACAAAACCAAACCTGTTCCTCTTTTAAGTTATTTTAATTCCAGTTAATTAATATAGTGTTATATTAATTTAAGGTATGAATTTAGTGATTCAACAATTCCATACATCACCCACTATTTATCACAGGTTCACTCCTTAATCTCCATCACCTGTTTAACCTCCCCCAACTCCAGCCACATCCCTACTGGTAACCATCAGTTTCTTCTCTATAATTAAGAATCTATTTCTTGGGAGGACTAGGTGGCTCAGTCAGTTAAGCATCTGCCTTTGGCTCAGGTCATTATCCCAGGGTCCTCAGATACCTGAGTCAGGCTCGCTGCTCACTGCTTTTCCCTCTGCCCTTCTCCTCCCAGCAACACCTGCCCCCCCCACCCCCGCCATGCTCATTCCCAATCTCTCTCTCTCTCTCTCAAATAAATAAATAAATAAATAAAATCTTTTTAAAAATCTATTTCTTGATGTCTTTTTTTTCTCCCCCTTTGCTGGTTTTGTTTCTTAAATTCCACATTTGAGTGAGATCATATGGTATTTGTCTTTATCAGACTTCTTTCACTTTTAGCATTATACTCCCTAGCTCCATTCATGTCATTGCAAATGGTAACATTTCACTTTTTATGGCTGTAGATATATCACATCTTCTCTATCCAGTCATCAGTTGATGGACACTGGGCTGATTCCATAATTTGGCTATTATAGATAATGCTGCTATAAACACTGGAGTACAAGTTTACCTTTGAATTAGTGTTTTTGTATTCTTTGGGTAAATACCTTTAAGTGTGATTGCTGAATCGTAGGGTAGTTCTATTTTTGGCTTTTGGGGGAAACTCCATACTGTTTTCCAGAGTGGCTGCAGCAGTTTGCATTCCCACCAACAGTGCACAGGGTTCCTTTTTCTTCACATTCTCACCAACACGTGTTTCTTGTGTTGTTGATTTTAGCCATTCTGACTAAAGATGTGAGGTGGTATGGTATGTCATTTTAGTTTTGATTTGCATTTCCCTGATGATCAGGGATGATGAACATCTTTTCATCTGTTGGCCATCTGGATGTCTTCCTCGGAGAAACATCTGTTCATGTCTTCTGCCCATTTTTTAATTGGATTATTCATTTTTTGGGTGTTGAGTTTTATAAGTTCTTTATATTTTGGATTCTAACCCTTTT
This sequence comes from Mellivora capensis, assembly GCA_004024625.1. Taxonomy (NCBI): domain Eukaryota; kingdom Metazoa; phylum Chordata; class Mammalia; order Carnivora; family Mustelidae; genus Mellivora; species Mellivora capensis. Next base: position 53,543 of record PISX010011493.1, read on the forward strand.
TATCACACATGTCATTTAAAAATATCTTCTCCCAGGGACACCTGGGTGGCTCAGTTGGTTAAGTGTCTGCCTTTGGCTTGGGTCATGATCCTAGGGTCCTGGGATCAAGTGCCGCATCATCGGGTTCCCTGCTCAGTGCGGAGCCTGCTTCTCCCTCACCCTGCCACTCCCCCTGCTTGTGCTCGCTCACTCTCTTACTCTCGCTCTCTCTCTGACAAATAAATAAACCTTTTAAAAAATGCTTAAAAACCTATTTAAATAATAAAATCTTCTCCCATTCCCCAAGCTGGTTTTTAATTTTGTTGATTGTTTCCTTTGCTGTGCAGAGCTTTTTATCTTGATGTAGTCCCAATAGTTTATTTTTGCTTTTGTTTCCCTTGCCTCAGGAGACATCTAGAAAAAGGTTGCTATGGCCAATGTCAAAGAAGTCATTGCCTGTTTTCTCTTCTAGGATTTTTAGGGTTTCAGGTCTTACATTTAGGTCATCAATACATTTTGAATTTAATTTTGTGTATGGTGTAAGAAAATGGTCCAGGGGGCCCTTGGCTAGCTCAGTCAGTAGTGCATGTGACTCTTGATCTCAGGGTCATGAGTTCAAGCCCCATGTTGAGTGTAGAGTTTACTTAAAACTAAAATAAAATTTTAATTTAAAAAAAAGTGTTTTGGGGCGCCTGGGTGGCTGTCGTTAAGTGTCTGCCTTCGGCTCAAGTCATGATCCCAGCGTCCTGGGATCAAGCCCTGCATCGGGCTCCCTGCTCAGTGAGAAGGCTGCTTCTCCCTCTCCCTCTGCCTGCCACTCTCCCTGTTTGTGCTTTCACTCTCTGTCTAACAAACAAACAAAACTCTTTAACAAAAAGTGGTTTCAGGGCGCCTGGGTGGCTCAGTGGGTTAAGCCCCTGCATTCGGCTCAGGTCATGATCTCAGGGTCCTGGGATCGAGTCCCGCATCGGGCTCTCTGCTCAGCAGGGAGCCTGCTTCCTCCTCTCTCTCTGCCTACTTGGGTTCTCTCTCTGTCAAATAAATAAATAAAATCTTTAAAAAAAAAAAAAGTGGTTTCATTTCTTTCTTTTGCATGTTGCTGTCCAGTTTTCCCAACACCATTTATTGAATAGACTGTCCTTTTCCCACTGGATATTCTTTCCTGTTTTGTTGAAGATTAACTGACCATGCAGTTGTGGGTTTATTTCTGAGTGTTCTATTCTGTTCCATTGATCTATGTGTTTATTTTTGTGCCAGTATCATACTGTTTTGACTACAACTTTGTAATATAACTTGAAGTCCAGAATTACGATGCCTCCAGCTTTGCTTTGCTTTTTCCAGATTGCTTTGGCTATTTGGGAGGAGAACCCTATTCCTAATCCCACAAATATACTTTGACTTCTATCTCTAAAGCTTTCCCGATTACTTCAATACTCCCCCTATTCTTTCACCTCTATTAGACCTCCAATTCTGTAAATTCATTACTTTCTATACTGTACTGGTCTTCACACCCTCTCTATCTCAACTAATACCCTCATCTCTTTTGTCCCTTTCATCCTCCCTACTGCACCAGCCTGGCAAGACCCCAATCACAGCTCAATCCATTTTCATGCTTTTTCTGCTCCCTCCTTGGTTTACTAGAGGGAGAAAATTTTTTTTTCAATATGATTTCATTAGTAATGATCTTCAATCACAAGTAGACCCTCCACAAGATCCAAATATCTTCCCCAGGTCACCTGGGTGGGTCAGTTCGTTAAGCATCTGCCTTTAGCTCAGGTCATGATCCCAGGATTCTGGGATCTAGACCTGCATCAGACTCCCTGCTCAGTGGCGAGTCTGCTTCTCCCTCTCTCTCTGCCCCTCCCCCTTCTCACACTCGTACACACTCTGAAATAAAATCATTTAAAAAAAATTTTTTTAATTAAAAAAAAATATTTAGGGACGCCTGGGTGGCTCAGTTGGTTAAGCGGCTGCCTTCGGCTCAGGTCATGATCCCAGCGTCCTGGGATTGAGTCCCGCATCGGGCTCCTTGCTCGACGGGGAGCCTGCTTCTCCCTCTGCCTCTGCCTGCCACTCTGCCTGTGCTCGCTCGCTCTCTCTCCCTCTCTCTCTGACAAATAAATAAATTTAAAATATATATATTTAAAAAAAACCACAAATATTTACCTAGACTTCTCTCCCATTCTTCACTACAGACATTTCAAACCTTCTCCACCTTCTTCAAACATCATATTCTACTTCTCCTCACTCATTTTTAGCAAACCCCATTTCACCTCCTACATGAGAGATAATAAAAATTGTGTGGAGGGGTACTTAAGTGGTGCAGTCAGTTAAGCATCTGACTCTCGTTTTTGGCTCAAATTGTGATCTCAGTGCTGTGAACTCAGGGTTGAAAGATCGAGCCCCTTGTTAGGCTCCATGCTCAGGACAAGGAATGCTTAAGACTCTCTCTCCTTCTCCCTCTGCCCATCCTCTCTGCACTCTCTCTCTCAAATAAATAAATCTTTATTTGGAAAATTGTGTGCAGGGGCACCCGGGTGGCTCAGTGGGTTAAGCCGCTGCCTTCGGCTCAGGTCATGGTCCCAGAGTCCTGGGATCAAGTCCCGCATCGGGCTCTCTGCTGAGCAGGGAGCCGCTTCTCACCCTCTCCCTCTGCCTGCCTCTCTGCCTATTTGTGATCTCTGTCTATCAAATAAATAAGTAAAATCTTTTTAAAAAATTGTGTGTAGGGGCACCTGAGTGGCTCAAGTCAGTTAAGTGCCTGCCTTTGGTTCAGGTAATGATCCCAGGGTCCTGGGATCCAGCCCCATGTTGGACTCCCTGCTCAGTGGGGAATCTGCTTCTCCCTCTGCCCCTCCCCCTGCAGCTTGTGTGCTCTCTCACTCTTTCAAATAAATAAATAAATTTTTGAAAAAAATTAAAAATTAAAAAAAAAATTGTGCCAGAGAGCTACTTCAGTTTCCTGCCATTCGCCTATAAATGTAATTGCACCTACACTCATTTTTTTCTTTCTTGTCTAAATTACTCCCTCTACCAAATTCTCCGTATCTCATCTCATTTTACCACTAGAAAGATTTCAGTCCTCCACAACCATATTCCTACTCTCTAGCTCTCCTGCTTTACTGGCTCCTTTCCTAGCAGTTTATAAGTAAGTCCAATTAATTCAATTACAGGTCCCCTGACAGAAGTCGTTCTTTTGGATTATAAAATCTTTTGAAGAGCTGATGAAAGCTTTATGGCTTCTCTCCAAAAAAATGTATGTACACAGAGTTTGCATATAATATTGAGGGTGGGGTGTCCATAAATACCTAGTTAAGAACCCATACTCTATAACTTTTTTTTAAGGATTTTATTTATTTGACAGAGAGAGAGAGAGTGGCAGAGGGAGAGGGAGGAGCAGACTCCCCACTGAGCAGGGAGCCCAATGTGGGGCTTGATTCCAGAACCCCAGAACTCTAGGATCATGACCTGAACTGAAGGCAGACACTTAAATCTACTGAGCCACCCAGGAACCCCAATACTCTACAACTTCTGTTCTCTCTTCTCCTTCATACCCAAGCTTTATCAAAGAGCTGTATACTGTCTCTCTCCACTTAAATTCTCAACCCACAACTCCACTAAAAACACTTGTGCCAAGGGTGAGTGACCCTTGTTACTAAATTCAGTAGACATTTTTCAGTCCTTATCTGCAGAATGTGATGCTGCTAATAATTCCCTCCTTTTTGAAACACTATCTTTACTCAGCATCTGAGACCCTCTAATTCCTCTATACTTTTTCTAATTCTCTGGGTTTCCTTCCTCCCACCCACCCGCCCTCCCTCCTCTCCTTCCAATTCATTCATCATTTTAGAGAGAGAGAGAAAGTGCATGAGCAGGAGGGGCAAAGGGAGAAAAGAGAGCCTCAAGCAGATTCCACACCAAGTGTGGAGCCCGACACGGGCTTTATCCCACAACCCTGAGATCACAACCCAAGCCAAAACCAAGAGTCGGATGCTTAACCAACTGTGTCACCCATGTGCCCCTCCGGACATTCTAAATCTGCCAGAGGCAACTTTTCCCAGGCCAGTTAGGGTATCATTAGAGATCTATGTTTAGTTGTCTCCTTAACCACCACTCTATACAGCCAAGACATCATAGACTGGCAGTCCACAAGGCTGATTTTAATGGTCAGAACTCTATACCTGTTACAATGCATACTCTTCCCCCACCAACTCCATTCTCAGAATTTTCTGATTTGCCAACACTTAAAAATTAGGGAATTCCACTCAAAATTTTTGTTTCTGGCTTCTCTCAAAAAACTGGAAGTTCTGGAAATTCTGCACCCATTACCACAAAGAAATATCCCCTAGAGGCTCCCAAATACCTAAAGTGAAGTATCAGTTATTATTTTCATTTTGCTGGTATAGCATTTTTTAAAAAGTATCTGGCCTGGGCACCTGGGTGGCTCAGTGGGCTAACCCACTGCCTTCTAGAAGCTCAGGTCATGATCCTGGAGTCCCGGGATCCAGTCCCGCATCAGGCTCCCAGCTCCAAGGGGAGTCTGCTTCTCCCTCTGATCTTCTCCGCTCTCATGCTCTCTCTCAAATAAATAAATCTTTAAAAAAAAAAGTATCTGATCTGTTTCACTCAATGTTACTTATAGACATGTAAGTTTGCAATACTTTGTCACTTTCCTGGGGTAATTTCATACTATAGGCCTCCAGATCTTATTACCAGCCACCCAGTCCCCACAGGGTTATTTTCTATGTGTAACTCATTCTTAGTACCTCTTCAGGGAAATTTCTCAGATTTCCCCTCCCCTCCGCAAGACAAAAGTGAACCTCTATTTGATACCATAAGCATTCCCTACTTATCCCTATTATAGTGCTTGTCAGTCTCTGTGAAAATACCTTCTTTTTTGTGGTCCCTACTGGCCTCTAAGATCCTAAGAAAACAGTGTATACTGGTCATCATTATAACCTCTGTACCTAATATTGCGCTGAATCTCCACAAGTATTTTGTAGAGTTAGTAATGGAATTTCCTGATATACTAATTAATCCTAAATTTATCAAAGCAAACAATGACTAAAAAACCACTGTAAAGAGCTTAATAAAAATATCTGGACCAATATTCCCCTTCAGTGGGGACATGTACTACCATTTACTGAATGTTTACTTACTATATGTCACGTATTATTCTAAATGATTTATATTATTAATTTATACCATGTTACCATGTTACAAATGGAAAACTGAGGCACAAAGAGAAGGAGATTAAGTAACTAGCCCTTGCCCAACTAGTAAGAGTTAGAGCTGGGAAATGAACCCAAGCAGCATTGCTTTGCTCTAGATTCTACCATTTTAACCACTTTGAAGACCACTTCTTACTCATACAGAAATGAATAGTCCTTTTTTAAGCCAAGAATTTACAACATGCTTTGGGAGATGATTTTGAATGAAAGTAGTCCCTCCTTCAGAAGTCAACACATCTTGAGCAAATAAAATAACTAGGAAAATGTTTAAACAGGAGTACCAAAATGAAGTTTTGATACTGCAAGAATGTCTGAGCAATTCTTACTGGATGGAGAGTAAAAAAGGTAACATAAAATTCTGTATACACATTTTCAACATAATCTTGTAAATTAACTTAGGGGGTCATTGAAAGAATTCAGTATTACCCAATAAGTTTTTCCATGTAATATAAAATACTGTTTTAAAGCAGTCTCATTACATTGTGGAAATTGGTAACAATGAAAATTCAAGCCTATTAACTGAGTATTCTAAGAAAATTAATTTATGATTAAAAGAACCACTGGACCAGTAGACAAAAATACTGTCTTACGAATCAAGGGAGCTGGGCTTCAGCCTTAGATTTGCCACAACTGATGGGTCATGGAGCCAACAGCTGTTTGTTTTTTGTTTGGCTGTTTAGCATCCATTTCCCCATCTTTGGCAACAGTAACACACTGCATCTAATAGAATAACTCCTTCCCCATATGTACATCTTAGTAGATCAAAGTCTCTTCCTATCCCCTAGGGTAAGGGCCTAAGGAATGGACTCATAATCTGAATAAAGCAAATTGGGTCTTTTCTTACAGGACCTTGGAACCTGAGCAAAATGATGCAAAAATGCAGTGAGACTGGAAGTCCTAGACAAAGTAATTAGGCAAGAAAAAGAAGTAAAAGGCATCCTAATTAGGAAGGAAAAAGAAAAACTACTTCTATTTGCAGATGACATGATCCTAAACATAGAAAATCCCAAAGAATCAAAAAATGTTGTAGGGTTCCAAGATCAACACATAAAAATATGTTTCCAAAAATAGCAATGAATTCAGCAATGAGCAATCGTAAAGGAAATTTAAAAAAAAAACAATTCCATATACAACAGCATCCAAAAGAATAAAATACCAACTCCATGCAAATGAAAATCCGTGTATAACTTCTGACTCAAAATTTATCTACTAATAGCCTATTACTGACTGAAAGCCTTACTGATGACATAAACAGTTGATTAACACCTATTTTATATGTTATATATATATTATATAATGCACTCTTACAATAAAGCTAAAGAAAATGTTACTAAGAAAATTGTAAGGAAGAAGTAATACATTTACAATGCTATACTATATTTATCTAAAAAAAATCCATGTATACATGGATCCATACTGTTCAAACTTGGATTGTTCAAGAGTCAACTGTATTTGCAAATCATTAACCTGATAAGGGTTTAATACCTAGAATATATAGAGAACAAATCAAGAACAAAAACAACTCAATCAAAAAATGGGCAAATGGCGGGACGCCTGGGTGGCTCAGTTGGTTGGACGACTGCCTTCGGCTCAGGTCATGATCCCAGAGACCCGGGATCGAGTCCCGCATCAGGCTCCCAGCTCCACGGGGAGTCTGCTTCTCCCTCTGACCTTCTCCTCGCTCATGCTCTCTCACTGCCTCTCTCTCAAATAAATAAATAAAATCTTTAAAAAAAAAAATGGGCAAATGGGGCGCCTGGGTGGCTCAGTGGGTTAAGCCACTGCCTTCGGCTCGGGTCATGATCTCGGGGTCCTGGGATCGAGTCCCACATCGGGCTCTCTGCTCGGTGGGGAGCCTGCTTCCCTCTCTCTCTGCCTGCCTGTCTACTGTGATCTCTGTCAAATAAATAAATAAAATCTTAAAAAAAAAATGGGCAAAGGACTTGAACAGAATTTTCCAAAAGAAGACATACAAATGGCCCATAAGCACATGAAAAGATGCTCCACATCACTAGTTATTAGGGAAACGCAAATCAAAACCACAATAGGTTATCAGTTCACACCTACAGTTCACACCTATTAGGATGGTGGCTATTATCAAAATAATGGAAAATAACAAGTATTAGTAAGGATCCAGTTTAATAGTAACCCTGGTGCATTACTGGTGGGAATGTAAAAATGGTACAGATGTATGAAAATAGTTTGATGATTCCTCAAAAGTTAAACATAAAAAAAAAGTTAATCAAATTACAATATGATTCATTAATGCCACATCTAAGTATATGACCCAAAGAATTAAAAGCAGAGACTCAAAGAGATACCCAAGACACCAATATTCATAATGGCATTATTCACAATAGACAAAAACTAGACAACCTCATGTATATCTGAAGAACAGACAAAATGTGGTATATACATATAATGAAATTCTTCAGCCTTAAAAAGGAATGAAATTCTGGGGCCCCTGGGTGGCTCAGTCATTAAGTATCTGGTTATGGCTCAGGTCATGATCCCACAGTCCTGGGATCAAGCCCCCACATCGGGCTCCCTGTTCGGCGGGAAGCCTGCTTCTCCCTCTCCTGCTCCCCTTAATCCCTCTCTTGCTGTCTCAGACTCTCTGTCAAATAAATAAGTAAAATCTTAAAAAACAAAAAAAAAGAATTCTGATAGACTAAAACATGAATGAATCTTGAAAACATTATGTGCTAAGTAAGTAAGCCAGACTAAAAAAAAGAACCAATATTGTATGATTCCACTTATATGAGAGAACTAGAATAGATATATTTATAAAGAGAGACAGTAGAACAGAGGTTACCAGAAGCTGCAAAGTAAGGGAAATGGGGAAATATTAATAGGTACTGAGTTACTGCTAAGGACGATGAAAAGTTCTAGAAATGGACAGTGGTAATAGTTGCACAACATTGTAAATGTACTTAATGTCACTGAATTGCACACTTAAAACAATGGCTAAAATAATACGTTTTACATTTTGTATTTTCTTAGAACAATTTTACAAAATTCACAGCCAGAATTTTTTCTTTTTGTCTTCCTACACAGTACTAAGTAAATGGCCAGGGTGATTTTCACTAAAACAGTCATGACATAGATAAAGCACTCTTCTGTTGATATAGAGAAGCAGCTTTCAAAGTGTGTTCCACAAATCCATGGGAGTCCCTGAGACTTTTTCAGGAAATATACAAGGTCAAAACTATTCTCATATTTATATTTCCTTTTTCAATGTATACAGTTCAGTGATAGTGTAAAAGCACCTTGGATAAAAGATAAAGCAGTGGCATCAAACTACTATTTCATCACTATATGTACTCTATTCTCCATTATCACACACCTGGAGTTTTGTTTTTGTTTGTTTGTTTGTTTGTTTTTTAAAGTCAGTGGTACTTTGGGATGCCTAGGTGATTCAGTTTTTGAGCATCTGCCTTTGGCTTGGGACATAATCCCTGGGGTCCTGGGACTGAGCCCTGCATCGAGCTTCCCTCTTAGCAGGGAGTCTGCTTCTCCCTCTGACCCTCTCCCCTCTCATGTTCTCATTCTCTCTCTCAAATAAATTAAAAAAAATATTTTAGGGGCACTTGAGTGGCTCAGTGTGTTAAGCCTCTGCCTTCAGCTCAGGTCGTGATCTCAGGGTCCTGGGATGGAGTCCTGCATGGGTCTCTGCTCAGCAGGGGGCCGGCTTCCCCCCACCCCTGCCTGCCTCTCTGCCTACTTGTGATCTCTCTCTCTGTCAAATAAATAAATAAAATCTCTTAAAAAATTAAATAAAATCTTTTTTAAAAAATGACTAACAAACTATAATTATTCAGAATTGGGTTTTGGCAGACATATTTCCTAAAAATAAAGTAAGCCTGTCACTTCACAGAAAACTACACTGTTTGTTGTCACTGATAAAATCAAGCTTTCAAAAAAGAATATTAGAATTTTCCAAAACTTGAAAGCTTCCCAATAACTTAAAAACTGTTCTACTGAGATCAATGGTGAAATTAATGTGATTACTTCATACTGCAGAATAACATGTGAAAATATCTGGAAGATCTACATAATTCAGTCAACTGATATTTCCAAAAAGAATGCTATAGACAAACAAATAAATGAATGAATACATACATAAATAAATACATAAAATTAAAATAAAAAAAGAATACTATAGATAATGTTTGTATCCCCAGAAAATTCATATGTTAAATCTTAACTCCCACAGTGATAATATTTGGAGGTGGGGTCTCTGAGAAGTGATTAGGTCTTGAGGGAGGCCTTAATGAATGATATTAGCACCCTTATAAAAGAGAACTTAGAGAGTTCCCTTGTCCCTTCCACCATGTGAAGACATCGTGAGAATACAGCCTTGAAGTGGGACCTTATCAGATACCAAATCTGATGGCACCCTGATCATGGACTTCTCAGCCTCCAGACTGTGAATAAATGTCCGCTGTTGGGGCACATGAGTGGCTCACTTAAGTGTCCGACTCTTGATTTTGGCTCAGGTCATGATCTCAGGGTTCTGAAATCAAGCCCGATGTCAGGGTATACGCTCAGCTCAGAGTCTGCTTATCCCTCTCCCTCTGCTCCTCCCCCTTTGCTCATGGTCACTGGCTCTCTCTCTCACTCTCAAATAACAAATAAAATCTTTAAAAAAAAAAATGTCTGGGACGCCTGGGTGGCTCAGTTGGTTGGACGACTGCCTTCGGCTCAGGTCATGATCCCGGAGACCCGGGATCGAGTCCTGCATCAGGCTCCCAGCTCCACGGGGAGTCTGCTTCTCCCTCTGACCTTCTCCTCGCTCATGCTCTCTCACTGCCTCTCTCTCAAATAAATAAATAAAATCTTTAAAAAAAAAATGTCTGCTGTTGATAAGCCATATAGTCTATAGCACTTTTGTTATTGCAGCCCAAACAGACTACAACAAAGACCAATTCATAATGTTACAAAATCATGCATGGGTAAGAAATCCATTAAAGTGTAAGACATACCAATGAATTGTAATACAAGAGAGTATGAAAAGTTCTTTCATACAGTTTCTGCTTCCATGTTTCGAATCATCATTAAGAAACTACTACTTGTGGGGCACCCGGGTGGCTCGGTCATTAAGCACTTGCTTTCAGCTCAGGTCATGATCCCAGGGTTCTGGAATCAAGACCCATGTCTGGCTCCCTGCTTTCAGGAAGCCTGCTTCTCCCTCTCCCACTCCCCCTGCTTGTGTTCCTTCCCTTGCTGTGTCTCTCTCTGTCAAATAAATAAATAAAATCTTAAAAAAAAAAAAAGAAAAAAACTACAACTAGTCAAGTTTTGGTGTAGCATCAAGGAAGAACTTAAATATTAATATTAATTGATATTAAAATAGTCTTCCTGTTTGCAGTTATGTGTATGAGGCAAAATTTTTCTTCATAGGCTTCAACCAGATTGAAAGCAGCAGCTATAAGAAACTATCTGCCTTATATTAAACCAGAGATTAAAGAGATTTGAAAAAAATGTAAACCTATGCCATTCTTCTAACTAAATTTGTTTTGGAAATTATTTTTCATTAAAAATGTGCCATATATGTTCCATGTAACAGCACTGTCATGTTATTTTTAAATAAGTAAATAATATTTTTAATTTCTAATGTAGTACCAAACAAAAAGTCTGTAGGGCCTTCAATAATTATTAAGAGTGTAGAAGGTCCCAAACCAAAAAGTTTGAGGGTGGTTCAGTCGGTACAGCATGCAGCTCTTGATTTTGGGTTTGTGAGTTCAAGCCCCACACTGAGTGTAGAGATTGCTTAAATTAAAAAAAAAAAAATTTTTTTTAGGGGCCCCTGGGTGGCTCAATAGGTTAAAGCCTCTGCCTTCGGCTCAGGTCACGATCCCAGGGTAGTGGGATCAAGCCCCTTATCGAGCTCTCTGCTCAGCAGGGAACCTGCTTCCCTTCCTCTCTCTCTACCTGCCTCTCTGCCTACTTGTGATCTCTGTCTGTCAAATAAATAAATAAATAAAATCTTTAAAAAAAATTTTTTTAAGATTTTATTTATTTATTTGTCAGAGAGAGTGAGCACACGCAGACAGAGTGGCAGGCAGAGACAGAGGGAGAAGCAGACTCCCCGCTGAGCAAGGAGCCCGATGTGGGACTCGATCCCAGGACTCTGGGATCATGACCTGAGCCGAAGGCAGCCGCTTAACCAACTGAGCCACCCAGGCGTCCCTAAAAAA
>PISX010011494.1:0-65191 GCA_004024625.1 Mellivora capensis
AAAAAAAAAATCACAATGTTTCCAATGTTTTAAGCTGATTCACCTGCTTTCTAGACCAGATAGAAACCTAAAAACCTAAAAAACCCTGTTAGAATTATGCCTTTATAATTCTTGGTGATCTATAGCAGCCACATGCAGGAATTATGCTTAAATAATTAGTTTTAGCATAAATCAATAAAACTGTAGAAGAATTGTACAAAAATCATTAGTTAACCTTAAAAAGTTTTCAAATAAAATTCAGTACAAATTACCATCATTTTTCACAGGGAGTTTTAAAGGTAGAGTAAGGGACAAAGGGCTGAGAAAGAGGGAGAAACCAAGTCCCATTTTATTCCCCATTTGGTGGTTCACTTCAATGCTTTTTCTTCCCACCAACAACTTGTTAGAAAATTATTGATAAAATTCCAAAGACCAAAATTCTCATTTCTAATTATAAGTAAAGCCAAGAGACAAGACAGCAAAAATGGCTAAAGAAAATACAAAATGAAACATAAGACATACCTGAGATACATCATCAAGTTGAGGTTTTCCATAAAGGCTGGAGAGACTCTCTGCTCGCATGAGATACTCCGCTGTTCTTCTCTTCACAGCTTCTCGACGGGTAGGGCTTGACTCTCCTAAAAGGAGAAAACAAAGCCAGGACATGTGAAAAATAAGGGAATTCCTTTTATCCAATCTGTAGATTAACTTCTTTTTACCCAGTTCACTACTTGTTCACATTTCTAACTAAAAAGAAGAGATATTCAAAATGGAACAGACATCAAAGTTTTTAGTATTAGCAAGGTCTAAATATTACCACCATAAATTTGATTTATCCAAATTTGGAAATTTTCCTATCTAAGTATTAAAAGAGAACCCGATACCTTTTATTGGAGGTATTGATATACAAGAAATATAGTACAAAAAAGCTCTGGAGACAGAAGACTAGCCTTGTTCAGGCAGTATGCAAATGTCCAATTCAACAAATTGGAACTAAATGCAGCAGATGTGTAGTAAGAGCCACGACATGGATTTGATATGTTCTAAAAGTACCAACAAACTGGAGAATAAAATTATTTAAGGTAACTCTGAATTCACTCTGATTTCTGTAAGCTTCATGGTTTTTTCATTAACAAACTGTCACCCACCTTATAACTGAAAATAAGAATGTAATTAAAATGTATGTTAACCAACTGGAACTAAAATAAAAACTTTTTAAAAAGAGAAAAAGAACTACTAATTGAAATCCTTGTAATATACAATTATATGAAAATGAACAAGCCATTGACCCTGCCTGGCTCTGTTTCTCTAAACAAAGGGTATCCAAAGAACTCAAGACCTTGAAAAAGAGGTGTTCCAGTCCATGAAGGAAGTACTGGGCTCTCTCCTCTCTAGAGTGGAATGATCCTAAGTTTTTACACATTTTATATACCTCAGTGTGATACAACATTTCATTTGAAGAAAGGATTCCATGACTGAAAGTTAAAAAGTTTGAAAACCACCGTACTATATAATCTCTAAGGCTCCTTTCACAAATAATATTCTGTACATTCATGACTCATTTTTATCAAAGCACTTCATACACAGTATTTTTTTTTAATAATTCAACCTATGTATTTTCTGAATGAAGTTAACCAAAAACTATCATACAGTGGAAAGTGCCCTCGACTACATTCTGGAAACCATGGTTATCTAAATTCTGGCTCTGCCTCTCACTAGTCATGTGATCTATGATAAATCATCTCAATTCTCTGACCCTCCTTCTCATTCTCTAAATATATACTTCAAATGACTGCAGAGATTAAAGGAGACTATACATAAAAGACACCACAACAAAGACAGCTGTATACAGGAAGCACTAAATTGTAAAGGTTTTCAATCTTGGCTTCTGTCTAAACCAAATCCTACAAAATAACGTTCCTGTGTTGCTGAAGTGAACTGAACTGAATTATAGTAAAGCAGGCATTTTTCCTCCAAAGACTACTAGTAGAAAAATTTTATTTCTGCCTAGAATAGCATCTTCTATTTCTTCTGGGGAATGGCCCTTTCTTCTCACCTTCCTAGCCTTCCACCTCTCCCCTACCACGACCAGCCCTTAACAAGGTGGTGTGAAAGAAAACTGCATTCGTATTTCAGATCTCTGTCCCTCTGCCCCTTACTAGTAAGTCAAGGGTGAGTCCTCTGTCACAAGCTGGGCCAATGACAGACCCCCACCCTCTTGGCCACAGTTGGAGAAGGGAGGAATTGGCCCAACACAAACTGGGCCAATCAGTACCTCTCCACTACTGATGCTGGAAATAAGAGGACTGGGAACTGCCAACAGCCTTAGTTTCTGCCAATGCGCAAAGAACCAATCAGAGAAGTGCTTATGAGAAACACACACAAAAAAAGGAATCCTGGTGTGACTGGGGTCCCAGATTCAGCGGAAGCTACATTCCTGCCATTCTTTACCTACTATAGCTCAAATGTAGATTTTCTCACATGTGCTAAAGAATCCAGACTGAACAGAGAGCCCTCAAAGAAAAACAGCAACCAACTTGGGATATTGCAATTTTGCTTTTAAAAAACAAAAAATAAACAAAAAATAACTTCCTTTCACAGCTTTTACATTACTATTCCATCTCTTTTCCCATTTATGAGTAATTCAAAAATATAACTAGCCCTGGGGACGAGCAGCCTCTATCACTTCTTAACCATGGAACAGTCTACATTTATTAACTCTCCAACTACTCAAACTTCAATTAAAATTAAAATATCAATATGATTCCTGCCTCTGTCCTTAAAATTCACTGAATTTCTAAACCCAAGTTTTTATTTTTAAACAATGTATCTGTGAAAGTTACCTAAGTAATTAAAACATGTTGTGAAGGTAAAATGTGCCACACGTAAATAAGAAACATTCATCATTTCTACACATTATTCATCCTTTAGTTTTGAGTTTACTATTCATGGACTCTTCTACTTCCATTATCACGAGTGGCTTCTCATTGCACGTTCTACCTTTCATGCCCTAATTTAAATCCCCCACTTAAAAAAATTTTTTTAAGATTTTTATTTATTTGACAGAGATCACAAGTATGCAGAGAGGCAGGCAGAGAGAGAGGGGGAAGCAGGCTCCCCGCCAAGCAAAGAGCCCGATGCCCAATGCGGGGCTCAATCCCGGGACCCTGGGATCATGACCTGAGCAGAAGGCAGAGGCTTTAACCCACTGAGCCACCTAGGCGCCCCACCACCACTAAAATTTCTGATTCAGCATAGGCTAAACTGTAATAGAAACTATGGCAACTTAGTTTTTTGTTTGTTTTTTTTTTAAGGTACTTTAGAATTTTAATATCAATCAGTAAACATATGTTGTACTTTTTTTTTTAAAGATTTTATTTATGTATTTGGCAGAGAGAGATCACAAGTAGGCAGAGAGGCAGGCAGAGAGAGACTCCCTGTGGAGCAGAGAGCCCAATGCTGGGCTCGATCCCAGGACCCTGGGATCATGACCTGAGCCAAAGGCAGAGGCTTAACCCACTGAGCCGCCCAGGCACCCCGGCAACTTAGTTTTTTAACTTCAGTGTGATTACAAGCTTTAACACAACTTCAAAATTTGCTTTATTCAAAAAAATTAGTGTCCCAAAATAATTTGAAATTCAAAACTGCCAAGACTATGGAGCACCTAATTCAAGCTAGAGTTAAAACCACAGTTTGTAATCAAATCATTGTTTTTTAAACTTTTGGTATCTCTGCTGCTTTCTAGGCAGTCTCCATAGTAACAGAGAAACAAGAACCGGAAGCCAGCAGTTGAAATGGACTCCTGCTGCTGACAGTGGTTCTGCTTCCATGGAAACAACAATGAAGTGTTGGAACACTGGGAGGCTTTTTAAACAGAACCTTAAATATACATACATGATGCCTTCCCTACCAGCCCCTTAAAAGTAGGTCACAACCACTGCTGATCAATTGTAGGGGCCAAGGATGAAAATCACCTCTTGGAGATTTCTACTGCTGGACACTTACTGAGGTTTATGAAGTAGTAGGAAGAAAAGATTAATCTATGGATTTCCAGTTTAATTTTAACTGATCAAATTATTGATAAATATGACTTTAAACAGATATTAACTGATTAAAAATTTTCCATTGGCTCTTAACCTTAATTTCTCAATATTCACGTTAAGACACACACTCAGCCCATAACGATTATTTTTCAAGGAAAACTAGGTTATCTAGAATTCCACTTTTAATCCCATATTGGGGGATGTAGCCATTATTTCTTCAGTATTATATCCAGGGAGACACTTAATAAATGCTTTTACAAATGGATACATATTTTACATTCCATCTAAAGATAAATCAGTACCTTCATTAAGTTTCTCTACGTGTCTGTTCATAACTTGGATACAGTAAGAATTTCCACTGGGCTCTGGCATTCAGAAGAAAAACACTACTCCCACTATTTACTAACCTTTAGGTCAAAAAATTCCACTGTACCAGAAAAAAAGTGTCTTATGTACTTGGTGCCAACCTTATCAATTTCTGATCAGGAGAGAGGATGGATATAGGTGATTACAGAATATGATCTGTGAAAGAATAGTGTGAAACTGAATAGATATGAGGATAAAGTCCAAAGTTGCCCCTCAAATTTTCAGAAACACTGCACTGCCTATCCTGCGTGTCTCAGAGCAACAACTCCAACTTAAGTTACTAAGTTTCACAGAAGGCACAGTCTATAATAGAATCATGAAATTCTAATTTATTCAAAAAGCCATCACCACTCGGCCTCCTTCATTATATTAAGTCCTGTTTATATGAGATATTACCTTCCTTATTCAACTAAGGAACTTAAGGCTCAGGGATATGGAATGTCTTTCTCAGCTAAAAAGTTAATATAAGAAATGAAACTGAGACCAGGTCTTATGATACCACACTTCAAGTGGCTGAATTTGAAGTGGATTACACTCCTGTTACTAAGTAGAATAAGAAAAATACAGAGCATGGGACAAACATGAGTATGGAAACAAAGATGAAGAGAAAATAAGCGTAAGAGTTGAGACGGGAGTCTCTCAGACACGATACCAGAGTACAACTGGACAGAAAGAGACTGAAGATGACAGACAAGGACACAGGAAAATTAGAGTTACAAAGAGGTATAAATTTCACACCGTGTGAAAGAGAACGGGCTTTTCGAGAAAAGTGGTCTCTCAAAACATCCTTGTTACCCAAGGATTTCTTTGGAAAACACGGGCCTTTTATCATTTACTCATAAAAAAATCAAAAAGGCATTTTTGTTCACAGAACTAGTGAAAATCAGTTTCACAAACTGTAATAAAAAGTAGTCCTTCTAATTCTGTTATTCTGCCCTTAGCCACCAAAAAGAATACAGCTAATGCCACATCCTTGGTTCAACAAAAGAAAAGCAATGCTGAAGGAAAAACCAACAACGTTAGACTACTTAAAAGACAGTATGTTTACATCTGTATTTTATGGAAAATTTTAAGGGATTTTTAAGAGTATTTTGACTATACCTGATTTTTGCTACTCGCACAGAATTTAATCCCCACAAAAAATTCCACTTAGGCACATTTTATATTCTTACCTCTGCCTCTCTACTCCCAACAACTCTCCAACAGCCCCTCTGCCACTATATTCTTGGTCAAACATCCCAGGTTTTAAACTCAGATTTATCACATTAGAAAGAACATTCAAGTCAACAAGGGTTTGAGGGAATGAGTTTTTGTTTATCGGTGCTTCCTTTTTTTTTTTTTAAACAACTTTAGTAACAACAACAAAAAAATATGCCTGTTTGAGATGGCCTTGGTGGTTACAGTTGTTTTTTCTCAGTGCTGATTTATTATAGTTAATGGGTTTTTTGTTCTTTTCAGGTATAGCCTACCATTTCTGACTTACGCTAAGTGCTCTGACAACAAAAGGCAACCTTGAGAAAAACAGTATTTCAGGTTCTACAGGTCTACCACAACTGGGGCCATCAGCCTCTCCACAGAGAACAAAACTCAGTCAGTCAAGGAATCTGCTTCCCATTTGCCTTTAACCAAATCCATATTAATGTCTTTTCAAAACCCAAGTGTTATGTGACCCCTAGAAGTTCAAAAAGTCACCAAAGAATAGTAAAAGCAAAAATCATAATAATATTCATGCCCAGGCATTGCCTCAATTATGACTGCCTTCAATGCTGTTTAGCAGTTTTCCTATCAGTTAATACTGAATGAAAACTAACATATCATTAAATCAGAGTGTTAAATGCCTACAGAGACAGTCTTCTCTTAGACTTAGCTTTTTTCCTGCTCCCTAATCCATTTTTTTGTTTTGCAATTTTAAAGGGGAGTATCCAAAACATTAATTATTCAATCCTTTCATTAGAACATTGCCTGGCCAGTCTCTTTGTGACACTAAATTCTTGTCCAGATAGATAGATACATGCACAGATAAATAATCAATCCCCTAAGTGTCCCTTATACTGTAATCAATGGCTTCTAAAAGATTAAGATAAAAAGTTTAAAAAGAACTAGAGTATATCAAAGGAAAAAGGAATGCAGAATTAAAACCTAAAAGCTAAAATTTTGCCTTCTGAGATGGAATAAAGATAAGGGAAAATATGGAAAAGAAACTCCACATAAACTCAGAATTTTTTTATCTGCTATACTAGTAAATATGAAAAGTTCCCCAAGCCCCACAAAGGATTTTGCTCATTTCTTTTACTGGCTATAAGAGACATCTTAGAAGTAACAAATCCATGGAAGGCTCTAAAGTCCAACAACTGCTTTCTTGATGTCATGATATTGGATCACATATTTTCCTTTGAGATGATGTAAAGTGATCAACGGAATTACTGATTATAAGCAGTTAATTCTTCTGAATCCTAAAGGCTTCACAGACTCCTTTAATGCATCCCCGCCCTAAAAAATTAAACTGACTTAGTGTATACCAGAATTAGAACAGATTCCATTCCATCTCCAGATTTATTTAACATGAGGCTAAATATCTCCACATTTAAACAATTCAAAGAATGTGTCAGGCAGTACACCCACAGTATATCACATTTGAAGCCCGTATCAGGATAACAAAGAAAATCCTCCCCAGGAACTAAATAAGCCAGCAGGGTGAAAAAGTTCTCCACAACCATATATTCCTGCTCTTTCTTTCATCTTCAGAAAGAAAAATGCCTAATAGTTACTGAGCATCTATTATGTTCCAGACACAGTTATTTCCATGTTTACACAGTCATTTCGGTGTTGTCACAGAAACATCACATAGAGAAGACCCTCCATAAATTTTTGTGTAATAAATGAATGGAAAAACAAATGAATGATTTTGCACCAATACTACATGGTCTGATAACAATACCTTCAGGCCTAGAGATGATCCAATTACCTTTTCCTATAACTTAGTGCCTTTCTTGAACTTGATAGTTAAAATAAATGCATTTCAGAAAATGTCTACAATTAGTGTATCTTCTGTGTAGGTGAAATCATGAGAGGAATATGGAGGAACACAGCACAGAAGTGGTATGGCTAGACTAAAAGGACAATCTATATTTTAATTTAGTTTTACAAAGAAGGAAACACAAGCATAGATAGTCTACTCAACTGAAAACCACTGAGTAAAACAGAATGAAGTCTATGAACTTTTTACTGTTTGACAATTACAATTCTGGGAAATCTTTTTCTTAACAGTTTCTAAGAGTACAGGATGCCTGTACAAATGAAATATACTAATGAAATAAAATGTTATTTTTCTACTGAAACACACCTTGAGACCACTAATGACAACAAAGTAAACTTATGAGAAAAAAAAGAGATTTACGTTTTCAATACTTCCTAAAAGAGAATAAACTCAACTTCTGTGTAATTTACACAAGACTCGATGATTAATTATTAAGACTGATTTACGGTGTAACTTATATAAAACTATGTTTACAATGTAACATAAAACTCTGTAACTCGAGTAATTATGAAATAATAACGGACTCCACAAAGTGCCTAATACCTGCTGGTATTGAAGTAGCAGTGGTTTTCCATTTAGGGTAGTTCAGTTTGGTTTGGTTCACTTGAAAATACTCACATACATCTATATTTCTTCTTAGCAGAATTAAGGTTTTTTCCAGTAATCACAAGAACTGAATCAGCTCTCAATGCTTTTAAACTGTGTTGCTAAAGATATAAAAATGTGGGAATATTGATGACCGAGACCATCTAGTAAAAAACCCTTCGAGAATCCTCATCTCTCTCCCTCTCCGCTTTTGCAATAGAGCAGCTGTGCCGCACACAAATTCACATGAATGAAAATATTTAGACGAGAAACCACCCACTTAGTTTATTTTCCATATGACTTTCCTGTAATTATTTTGTAAACTGTTCACACAACAATACATAAAAACATCTGCAAAAACAGGTAATTAATGTGTCAAGCCAAACTAATGCATTTTTTATGGTGTCCATGCTTCGTCAACTGTAATTATAACTCTTTTTTAAGCAAATGATGATGTGTTTGTTGCAATGTGCAAGTGGTTATTTTAGATGCTCTGTTTACTGTTCATACAATCTGAATATAAAACTCCACAGCTACTTTACCCTACATCAATGTTCTACCTAGCTTTTTTTTTTTTTGCAGAAGCAGGAATGCAGATCTCTTTTCCAAGCTGTAATTTCCAGTAAACATTTTTGTCATTAAAACAAGAAACTCTCAACATAAAAGTTGACACCAAAATAATCAACAATTCAAGAAACATCTGACAGAAAACGATTCACCCAGACCTTCTTCCGGCAGTTGTAAACCTATGGGAAATACAGCACTTTAAGCCCATGAGCTGCAGGATACCAAGCCTCCTGAACATTAGCAGTATAGAAAGCTCATTATTGGTCTGTAATGTATAATATCTATTCCTTCTAGACCCATTGGACAAATATCTTTGACATGAGACCAAAAAAATGAAGGACCAAATCCTGCTCAAAATATATTGTTTCATATTCATACGCTTTAGTTCTAACTACAGAAAAGGTCATCATCATTATTATTACTATTATGCACTAACTAATATTGCATACCAATAATCATCCTCAAATGGACATTCCTGAAGGCCCAAGGTTTCTGGTCTCCAAAGCTAGTAAAATCTAAAATAAAGGAAGTAGCACAGCCCTGTAATATTTTTGTAAGGTCCTTCCTCTTTTTAAAAAAGGCAATTTTTAAAACATCTATGATGATTATCCACAGTACTAAGAAACCCTGAATAAAGAATTCTTAAGAAACAAGGTTTTCTGTTTATTTATTTTCACAACAAATTTTTTTAGAAATAGTGTAGAATTAACCCTTCTTCATCCAAACTTATGTAACTCCTCATTTTGATACAAAAATTTCTAAACTGAGTTATTCTGTTCTCCCCTTGAATATTAGCTACTGTGATCAGCTAAAAGTGCCTGTCTATCCCCACCTTATTCCCAACAAGAACATGAGCAAAGTATTACAACAAATCAAATAATAGTTTCCCAGATGCCAAGCTTTAATTTTAGGTCAAATGCTTATTTTGCAGATTTGGGGTTGAGTCCGATGATCAAAACAGAACAGCGCTCCCGTTCCAAGGATGCTGGAATAAGAAAGACATGACTAGGACTAAAAGGGAATAGGACAGAAACTTATTTATTAAAGCTAGAAACCAAACTCAGGGTCAGACAAGCAAGAAGTCTCAACACTGAGTTCCACTACTTATATTGATTACTACAAATATATTAATTGTAATAATAAATACAATTAATGTGGGATGCCTGGGTAGCTCAGTAAGTGGAGCACCCAATTCTTGGGGACATGATCTTGCAGTCATGGGATCAAGACCCACACCGGGCTTCACCCCTGGCAGAGTCTGCTTCAGATTCTCTCTCCCCCTTCCTCTCCCTTTGCCCCTCCCCCCACACAGGTGCTTTCTCTCTAAAATAAATAAATAAGTAAAATCTTTTTTAAAAATACCATTAATGCCATTTCAAATGGCTAAATTCAACACATCAAACCTTTGGGACACATATACTAATGTCTGTGCAGAGTACTGATAAGCCAGATAGAAGACAATTAAAATCTATCCAGTATTTTCAAGAGCTACCTTCACATATCCTAGCTTTTTACTACACATACTTTGGGATTCAACTTATTTATCACCTTCTGCAAAGGCTTTTCCTATAAGCCTTCTCCTTCTCCCTAGTCAAATGCCATTTATACATATTTATAGAATCATTCTCGTTCAAAATATTTATAGAGAATTCCTATGTAAAAAGCACTGTGCTACAAAATACAGTGAATGAGAAAACACCTTGCCTTCAAGGATATTACATTAAAGAGATATTCATTCAATAAGTAACTGCACAAATAATTATTTGATTATATATATGAATAAGTACTTGAAGCAAAACAGTGTGAAATGACAGCAATGTTCAAGAAGTGTATTTTCGTGTGAACAGAGGTGAGAAAAGGTTCCCTTGAAGAAATACTGAAACTGAGACCTAATGAATGAGGAGGAAATTATCAGTTGAAAAAGTACATTAAATCACTCCAACAGACCCCAGTGTATGTGAAAGTTCGAACATGGGAGGGATCATGGTATCTTCCAAGAGGTTTAAAAATAAAAAGCCCACTGGGCCTAAAAAAGAATTAAGTGAATAGGACTGATTCAATGCAAGTCGAGAGAAAAGCAGAAGCCAAATCATTCACAGCCTAATAGACCATAATATCTTTGGATTTTATCCTCAAAGCCATGAGTTTAATGCAAGAAAGTGACACAATGAGAGTCCATTTTCAGAAGGTCAGTTGGGAAGGAAGAAAGACAACAAATCATCAAATATTTTTTAACAATAAAAACTAACAAAATCAAATAGAAATTCTGGAATTAAAATTATCCAACAGCACACTGAACTGACAGAAAAAAAGAATCAGCAAATCTGAAGATAACATGAGTAAACACTATCCACTCTGAATAAAATTAAACAATAAAAAAGGGAGGGGGGACCAGACTAAGACACCTGCTAATACCATCAAGCACACGAATATATACATAATACAGTTCATGAAAGAGATAAAGGGGGGGGCAGAAAAAGCCAAAAAAAGTCCCAGATTGATCAACATTGATCTACATATCTGAGAAGATCATCAAATACCAAGCATACAACACCAAGAAGGATAAACTCAGAGATACACATCTAAACACATAATAGCCAAACTATTAAAAGCCAAAACAGAAAAATCTTTAAAAAAGCAAAAGATAAACTCATGTCTTTTCCAAATTGCTTTAAAGGGGAAGTCCATTTAAACAACAATTCTAAGATTACAGTGTAGAGCTTATATAAAAATGTAACATATAGGGGCACCGGGTAGCTCAGCGGGTTAAATTTAGCCTATGCCTTCAGCTCAGGTCATGCTCCTAGGGTCCTGGGATTGAGCCCCGCCACAGGCTCTCTGCTCAGCAGGGAGCCTGCTTCCTCCTCTCTCTCTGCCTACTTGTGATCTCTCTGTCAAATAAATAAATAAAATCTTTAAAAAAAATGTAATATATATAGTGTAACATTAGCAAAACGATGTAAGAAGGGAAGAGAGGTACACAGAGGTAAAGTTTTCTATGTATTACTAGAATTCAGGTAATTTTACTCTGAAGTGCAATATTTTATGTTAAAGTACTTATTATTATAATCTTCAGAAAAACCACTATGGAAAATAAAAAACTCACAATATAGTTCTAGAGGTACAGTCTACAAAAAAAAAAGAATAAATGGTACTAGAAAAAAATATGTACTTGCCACACAAGAAGGCAGTAAAAAACAAAAAAGACAGGAGACATATAGAAAATAGCAAAATGGCAAGCATAAATCCAACTGCATTATTAAATATATTAAATATACATGGATTAAACATGCCAATCAAAAGGCAGAAATTACAAATAAGGCTAGATTTTTTTTTTAAAAGATCCAAATGTGGAGCGCCTGGGTGGCTCAGTGGGTTAAAGCTTCTGCCTTCAGCTCAGGTCATGATCCCAGTGTCCTGGGATTGAGCACCTCGTCAGGCTCTCTCTCTGCCTGCCTCTCTGCCTACTTGTGATCTCTGTCTGTCAAATAAATAAAAAAAATTTTTAAAAATCAAAATTAAAAGATCCAAATGTATTCTGTTACAGGGAACACACTTTGATTCAAAGAAACAAACAGACTGAAAATAAACAGCTTTACTAATACCCAACAAAATGGATTTTAAGAAAAACAAATGTGGGGCACCTGGATGGCTCAGTGGGTTAAAGACTCTGCCTTCGGCTCAGGTCATGATCCCAGGGTCCTGGGATCGAGTCCCGCATGGAGCCCCCAATTGGGCTCTCTGCTCAGTGGGGAGCCTGCTTCCTCCTCTCTCTCTGCCTGCCTCTCCACCTACTTGTGATCTCTGTCTGTAAAATAAATAAATAAATAAATCTTTTTTAAAAAGAGAGAAAGAAAAACAAAATGTTACTAGGGACAAAAACTAACACTTTATAATGTTAAAAGTTAAATTAATCATAAGGATATAACTGTTATAAACATGTATAAACATGCATGCATCTAATAAGAGTCCAAAACAGATGAAGTAAAAACGGACAGAAAAGAATTTCAAGCTGAGTGGAAATGTAAACAACTTAATTAAAATTTCTGAGATGTAGCAAAAGCAATACTTAGAAGGCCTTTATAGCTTTAAAGACCTATGTTGAAAAGATCTCAAATCAATAACCTAAGCTTCCACCCCTTAAGATGAAACCAAACTAAACAATGAAGAGCAAACTACACAAAAACTACACAAAAAGAAGCAAAAACCAATTAAATAGAAAAATTTTAAAAAGAGAAAAAAAATGAAATCAAAAGTTGGTTCTTTGAAAAGATGAAATTGATATTTATCTAGACCAACTTAAAAAAAAAAAAACAGAGACACCACAATCAAAATAATGAACATATCCATCACTCTTAATTAACAATTCTTTTTTTTTTAACATTTTATTTGTTTATTTGAGAGAGAGCATGAGAAGGGGGAGAGTCAGAGGGAGAAGCAGACTCCCCGCTGAGCAGGGAAGCCCAATGTGGAACTTGATCCCGGGACCCTAGGATCATGACCTGAGCCGAAGGCAGATGTTTAACCAACCAAGCCACCCAGACACCCTCTTTTTTTTTTTTTTTTTTAAGTAGGCTCCACACCCAGTGTGGAGCTTGTACTCACAACCCCAAGATCAAGAGTCACATGCTCTACCAACTCATTCAGTAGGGACCCACAGTTAACAATTCTTTATTTTGCCTTCATTTTTGAAATATATCTTCACTGGGTACAGAATTCACTTGACAGACTTTCTCTCTACATATGTTAAAGGTGTTAAACAACAGTCTTCTTCTTTGCATCGTTTCTGACAAGAAATCTGACATCATTCTCATCTTTGTTCTTCTGTGTCTGCCTGCTTTTAATTTTAAGATTTTCTCTTTAACGCTGGTTTTGAGATTTTCATGTCCCTTATGCCTGGGGTTTGTTGAGTTTCTTGGTCCTGTAGAATATCTGCATCAAATCTGGAAAGCTTTCAGGCATTATTCACTCAAATAATATTCAGTCCCCCTCTTCCCTTCCCTCTTCAGGGCACCCAATTACATGGAGAAAAACTGTTCTATAGCTTACTGATGTTATATTAATTTTTGCTTGATTTTTTCATCTCTGTTTCATTTTGGACAGTATCTATTGCTATGTCCTTCACTTCATTAATCCTTTCTTCTGCAATATCTAATCTGCCATTATTTTTCATTTTCCATACTGTAGCTTATATCTCCGAAGTTCAATTTGGGTCTTTTGTAAATCTTCCATTGCTCTATGTAACTCTACATAATGAATACATTTCTATTAAGTTTTAAAGCCTTCATCCTTTCATTTTAACATCTGTGTCAATTCTGGGTGGGTTCTGAATGACAGATTTTTACTTCACTATGGGTCATCTCTTCCTGTTTCTTTGAATAAATGGAAATTTTTTATTAGATGCCGGCCACTGTGGATTTTCCCTTATTAGACAGTAGATAGCTTCTTAATCCTACAAATACTGGGCTTTGTTCTGGAATGTAGTTATGATTCTTGGAAGCAGCTTGATCCTTTTGGGTCTTGTTTCTGAGATCTGTTAGGATGGGTCTGGAGCAAACTATTATTCCACAGTAATGGTGTAAGACTCTTGAATATTCTACCCAGTGCCCCATGAGAGAGGTTTTCAAGACCACATGTTAAGAACAGACACTATTCCTAGTCCTGTGTGAGGACCAAGAATGTTTCCCCTAATCCTTTCAGTGGATCTTTCTCTTACCTTGCATAGTTTCTCCACAGCCATGCACTAATCACAACTCCACTCTCTATACAGCCATCTCCTCTCTAGATAAAGCACTAGACATATGGCAATGATCCTGCAAGCTCTAACTGCAGGATTATTGGTCTTGCTGGATTCAGCACCATTTCTTCAACCTGGAGGTTTTGCCCCAATTCATCTGCCTGTCTTCTTCCTGAGCCACAACCTGGGAACTCAAGCAGGAAGTTGGGCAATCTTAAAACTCACCTTTTCTTTTCTCAAAAACCACTGTCCTTCATTGTCTAACATCCTGGGTCTTGAAAACTACTGTTAAATAAACTTCATCTGTTTTTTTAGTTTCTTCAGGAAGGAGGATAAATACAGTCCCTGTGGCCCATCTTAGCCAACCGTGGAAATCCTAGGGTTTTTTGTTTTGTTTTTATCCCCTTCACCTATTTCACTCACCCCCCAACTCACCCTCCCCTCTGTTAACCATTTGTTTGGTAACTATACTAAGAGCCTGTTTTTTGGTTTGTCTCTTTTTTTTTTTCCCTTTATTCATTTGTTTTAGTTCTTAAATTCCACTTATGAATAAGTGGAAGTCCTAGTTTTAATGTGGCTACTGGAAATTTTTTAATTACATATGATGTCACATTATATTTCTACAATACAGTGTTATTTTACACAGTCATTAGAATTATATAATGTTGAAATCCTCTAAGAAAGTAGGGTAAGGAGGCTAAAAAGGCTGACAACCAAGTCTCAATAAACTTCACATTTAAAGGTCAAGTGGAGAAGAAGGAGCTGGCAAAGTAGACTTAAAAAGGTTAACCTAAGAATTAGAAAACTAAGAAAAGCACAGTGTCATTGGAATAACAAGCAATTTAGGAAAGCAAAGGTTGTATGAAATAGTTACTGAAAATTTTGTGTGTATACATATATGTAAGTTACCAAAAGAACATTAAGAATAAGAAACATGTTTATAGCAGCAACGTCCATAATAGCCAAACTATGGAGAGAACCTAGATGTCCTTCAACAGATGAAAGGATAAATAAGATATGATAGATACACACACACACACACACACACACACACACACTGGAATACAATGCAGCCATCAAAAGACCCAAAATTTTGCCATTTGCAATGACGTGGATGGAACTAGAGGGTATTATGCTAAGTGGAGTAAATCAGAGAAAGACAATTATCATATGATCTCTCTGATATGAGGAATTTGAGAGCAGAGCAGGGGGTCATGAAGGGTAGGGAGGGAAAAATGAAACAAGATGGAACTGGGGAGGGAGACAAACCATAAGAGACTCTTAATCTCAGGAAACAAACTGAACGTTGCTGGGAGGTGTGGGGGGAGGGATAGGGTGGCTGGAGGATGGACAATGGGGAGGGCATGTGCTATGGTGAGTGCTATGAATTGTGTAAGACTGATGACTCACAGACTTGTATCCCTGAAGCAAGTAATACATTATAAGTTAATTTAAAAAAAAAAAGGAAACATTATTGAGAATTCAGTTAAGATTAATAACAATGAATCCATTTTAGTTACCAGTCTATCCAGAGTGTGTGGTTTCTTCCAATAGCACTCAGTTGCCCAGTTGTCTGCCTCTGTCAGCCAGAAATAATGGAAACATGGATACTTCGAAACAAATTAGATAAATTAATCCAGGGCTGGGGTTTTGCCAGGTAAATGTGATAAAAAATCAGAAGGGGGATTAAAGTATCTGCCAAAAGACTCTCTGAAATTATGGATCATGAAAAACTAAGATAAACAGAGAAATGGAAGACAACTGAGAGATGCTAAAGAGAAAAATGGAGGAAAGTACAAAATAATGGCACTTTTAAATTGTTTATTTACCACTCTTTCCCCCCTCAATAACTTATAAGTGTTCACTGATTTTAGTGAGTCATCCATTAGAGTTTTATTGAATAGAACAAAATTGACCTGACTTTCTAGATCACACAGTGCAAGATCTACTTGAATTTATTTAAAAGGATTATTACCATGTACTGATGTCACATCTATGCCTCTTATTATTTATTCCTTCTAATCTTGCTTCTTGTTGCTTGGGCAAAGATGGGCCTTTCATTAATAGTACAAGTCAGAGCACTGTCCCTTATCCCCACAAATAACAAACCAATCAACTACAACAAAAAATTCAATTTGGAGTTCTTTTCTCTAATCTCTGCTTTTATTTGTCCTGAGTACTCAACTCTGTTCTTCATTGCCCTTTCATGTACTTCTCTTTTGTGGGAGAATGAGTTATCACTGATCTGGACTAAAGGTAACTTATAACACAGTTTGACTGTATTTGTGAGCTTTTCACTCACAGTCAATAAAATAGATATGTTTTCATTAATCAGAATACTTTAAGAGTATCTTATATGGATCAAAAATCAATTTAATCAAAGGTAGTTATGACTATTCAGTAATACAGAATGACTATTCTGTAATGATTGGCTAACTACCCCAAAAAAGACAGAGACTACTATAAGATAGTATCCTACAAACAGAAGACATCCATGTAGTAGAAAGTATCATGAAGTCCTCAATTTATTTTTTGAATGTAGCAAGTATTCCCATTTCAAGGTGCTATTTAAAATTATTGCATTTAATCAGCAGGGTGGCTTGGCCATAAAGAAAACCTCAACAAACTTTAAAAAACTGAAATCATTCAGAATTCTTTGAACACCATGGAATTAAGCTATAAATCAGCAACAAGAAGATAACTAGAAAAATCTCAGCTGCTGGGAAATTAAGTAGTATGTTTATGATGCTTAGAAATATATTACTTAGAAGTAATTCACATGTACAGTAGACAGACTAATGAACCCCTAAAAAAGGCTATGTCCTAAACCCAGGAACCTGTAAATAAATTACTTAACTTGGCTAAAGTGACTTTACAAATGTGATTAAGGTTAAGAATCTTGAGCCACGGCAATTATGCTGGATTATCGGTGTAGGCCCAACCAAATCATGTTGGTCCTTAAAATCAGGTAAACTTGCCTTGCTCAGAATCAGGGTGAGATGTAACTAGGCAAGAATGGTCAAAGGGATTTAACACTGCTGATTTACAAGATAAAGGCAGGCATGCAGGCAGGCTCTAGAAGCTGGAAAAAACAAGGAAACAGATTTTCTCCTGAAGTCTCTGAAAAGGAATACAGACCTGCCTATACCTGTCCAGTGAAATTCAGGTCAGATTCCTAACCTACAAAAGGTTGTAGAAAATAATAAATTGTTGTACAAAATAATAAATTCATGTTGCAAATTTATGGTAATTTGTTACAGCAGAAACAGAAAACTAACAGGATAAAAACAGTATCTTGAACTGATAACAATGAAGATAGGACATATCTAAACCTATGGAATGTAGCTAAGGCAGTACTTAGTGGGAAATTTATAACCGTAAACATATAAAAAAAGAAAAAAGAAAAAGCCAAAACTCAAATATGTAAACCCCTAATTCAAAAAGTAAACATCAGACCTAAAGTTAAGTAGGAAGAAAATAAACAGAAATCCATAAAATGGAAAAGTAACATACAATAGTATAAATAAATATGCTAACATTAATAAAGCTAGTAAATCCTTAATATGACTGATTAAGAAAATAAAATAAGTTACCAACAGCAGGAAAAATTCAACAGACACCAAAAAGACAAAAGGATGCTATAAATAATTCTACAATCAATAAATTGTGAGGGTTTGTGCCAAAAGCAAAGGCAACAAAAGCAAAAATAAACAAGTGGAACATCAAACTAAAAAGCTTCTGCACAGCAAAGGAAACCACCAATAAAACGAAAAGGTAAACCTACCAAATGAGAGAAAATATTTGCAAACCATATATCCAAAAAAGGGATTAATACCCAAAATATTTAGGGTGCTCATCCAACTCATTAACAACAACAACAACAAAAAAAGATTAAAAATGCACAGAATCTAAATAGGCATTTTTCCAAAGACATACTAATGGCCAATAGATACATGAAAAGATGCTCCATATCACTAATCATCAGAAAAATGCAAATCAAAACCATGATGAGAAATCACCTCACACCTGTTAGAGTGGCTGTTATCAAAAAGACAAGCGATAACAGGAGTTCACAAGGATGTGGAGAACGGGAAGCCCCTGCACATTGTTGGCAGGAATATAAATTGGTGCAGCTAACTATAAATATGTAATATATATATAATATAAATTGGGGCGCCTCAAAAAATTAAAAATAGAACTACTATATGTTCCAGCAATTCCACTCCCAGGTATTTATCCAGAGAAAACGAAAACACTTAAAAAGATATCTGCAACCCCATGTTCACTGTAGCATTATTTACAATAGCAAAAAAATAGAAACGACCAAAGTGTCCATCAATGGATGAATGAAGAAAATGTGGTACACACACACACACACACACACACACACACACACAGAGGAATATTATTCAGCTATAAAAAAGAAGGGAATCCTGCCAATTTGCAACAATATGGATGAACCTTGAAGGCATTATGCTAAGTGAAATAAGTTATACAGAGAAAGATAAAAACTGTGTGATCTCACTTATATTTAAAATCTATTAAAAAAAAAATAAAAAATCCGCTCACAGCCACAGAGAACATACTATGGTTGCCAGAGGCAAGGGCATGGCAAATAGGCAAAATGAATGAAGGGGGTCAAAAAGCACAAACTACTTCCGTTATAAACTAAATAAATCCAGGGGATATAATATACAACATAGTATCAGTAGTTAATAATACTGTATTGTGTATTTGAAAGTTGTGTAGAGAATGTATCTTAAAAGTTCTGATCACAAAGAAAAAAATTTGTAATTGTATGGTGAAAGATGTTAACAAGACTTACTGTGGTCATTTTGCAATATATAAATATATCAAATCATTATGTTATACACCTAAAACTAAAATAATGTTATAAGCCAATTTTATCTCAGTAAGAATAATAAAGCAAAGGACCAGAGAAAAAAATTAATTTGACCATTGGCATGAAACAAATTCTTTGAAAAAAAACAAATTACCAATAAGTTGATAAAAGAAGAAATATATACAATTTTAACAGTTGGATATCTAGTAAAGAAATTAAACCCAGTATTAAAACCCTTTCCCTAGGCTAGAATTGTTCTTAAATTTGTTAACTATGATACCTACATTATGGATCTGTAAAAGAATGACCTTATTTTCTGGAAATGTTTATTACATAAGGGTCAAAGCCATGATGTCCATATTTACTTTTAATTCAATAAATATGTTTGTTATATGTGTGTGGGGGGGGATATAAATGTATATATAGGTAAGACAGTAACTATAAAAAATAAAAACACACACATAAATCTTAGCAAACAAGTCCAGTAATATATATAAAAAGATACGTTGTGGGACGTCTGGGTGGCTCAGTGGGTTAAGCCTCTGCCTTCGGCTCAGGTCATGATCTCAGGGTCCTGGGATCGAGCCCCGCATTGGGCTCTCTGCTCAGCCGCGAGCCTGCTTCCCTCTCTCTCTCTCTACCTGCCTCTCTGCCTACTTGTGATCTCTCTCTGTCAAATAAATAAATAAAATCTTTTTAAAAAATAAATAAATAAATAAAAAGATACGTTGTAATCAAGTAGGTTTATTTCAAAAGTGCAAAGGTTACTGAATATTCAAAAAAAACAGTAGGCGTGGAATCTCAAATCTGGAGGATAATGACAGCCACCCAATTTCAAATCTCCCCACGTCATCTTTCAAAACCAAAAAACAAAACAAATGAATAAACTGGGAGAATAAATACAACCACATATGACCCACACCTTGAGCATTACTAAGAATACCATAACCTTCAGATTATCTGTAAATAGAGAAATAAACCAAATTACAACAGAGTTCCAAGGGCCCCACTATTGCAGGCCTGTGAAGGTAGAAACCAGAGGAGAAAGAGCTTAACAACAGAGACCTTAAAAAGTATATGGGGTACACAGGACTTAAAGAACAGAAGAAAAACGAAACAAAACATAAAGACCCCCAGAAAAAGAAAGTCCAATTAAATACCAAAATATAAAACATAAACTGGGACTTGGTAGATTGAAAACACAGGCTATAAATAATAAAGACTTGAGTGTGAGTGTAACCAAAAATGAGAGCTTTGGTAAAGCTTTCCTTCTGGGGAAGAAAGAGACCTTATACAGAAAAGGGTATGAGGTAACAGGAAAGGGGTACAGAGAAGAATGGAAATGAAAGGAGAAAGGTAAGGAGCCTATAAAACAAAGGAGAAACACCAACCACTCCCCCATCCTCATCCATAAAAGAAAGTGCACAGAAGAGGGGTGAACGGACAGAAGAGGACATAAACTAGAACCATACGCTCACAAGAAATAGGAATACAAAAAGGCAGAACTCGTGCCATCAGTGCTGTTAGAGATCAGGACAGCAATCACCTTCGGAGAGGCATTAATTGGGAAGGAAAAGAATGAAGCTTCAAGAGTGCAGGTCAAGTTCTACTTGTTAATCCAAGGACCAGTAACGTAAGTGTGTTCCACGTGTGAAAATATATCAAGCTGTATAGTTACAATATGTACTTTCCTGCATATTCAATTAAAAGTGAAAACAAAATAGATATGCTTGTTCCCTACAGAATCTAAATCTAGGGAATATACATGAGAAAACATATAAACCATGGCAGGGGGAAAAAGCACATTAAGGGTCAGTGAGGGGTTAGGAAAGGTAAGCAGAGGATGACATTTTAATTCTGTTTTGTTTCTGCCTAATAATCCCTTCTCATTTTGGTCCACTCCCCTCAAACTCTATAGCTATGTTGATCAATTCATGTGGTTCATTAGGGATAGTTCTGCCCACCTCTGGAGGGATGAGTAAATAACCTATACCTAATTAGGTTATTCCCCTGCTAGAAAAACAAGGTGAAGGAATGTGACCCATGCTTTTACAGGAGCTGGGGGAAAACACCCTCTTCCTCTAGAACTCAGAGGAAAAAGCCTCTATAAACCTATAGCTGCTGGGGGTTATCTTTCACACCACCTGGAAACAAATGCAAATCAGAGAAAGGGGAGTGAAAGAAAAGGCCATGTATAAAAATAAGCAAACAGGCATAGAAACCACGTGACACTTCTTAAACACCTGAATCTAGCCATATGTAACTACTCATTTATGTGGGCTAAAACACTTTCTATGTGAGCTTCTTTGAGTTGGTTCTGTTAATGTGTAACTGAAAATGAGTCCAGTATAACACACTATTTGAAAGGACTGATGTGTGTAGAGGATAATTTAAAAAGCAACTCTCTCTTCATTTGTGAACATCACAACCAGAGAATCTAAAGTCTTTTCTTAGTCCATTCTGGCTGCAAGAACAGAATACCATGGAACTTATAAACAGAAATTTATTTCTCACAGTTCCAGAGGCTCAAAGGCCAAAAGTAATCTGGTGCTGGCTTCCTCTTTCATTGATGGCTAGTCTCACTGTGCCCTCACATGGTGAAAGGAACAAAGGAGCTCTCTGAGGTCTTTAATGGGCACTAATCCCATTCATGAGGGCAGAAGCCTCAAGGCCTAATCATCTTCCAAAGGCCCCACCTCCAAATATACCCACCATCACACTAGGGATTAGTTTTCAATATGAATTTTGGGAAGTCACATTCAGTCTACAGTACCTTCTCCCTGAATCTATGATATCGTTTCTTCTGAGAGCACTGCATTTAGTACCTGCTTTTCCTGTTACAGACACTTCCTAGATAATTAAAGAAAGGGGGAAAAAAAAAAAAAGGGCAGGGTAATGATGGGGACGGGAAAACAGAGCAGTGACATAAAATTACTTTCAAATCTCTATTTTAAAAATCTGAGTTTCACTGTTTGAAAATGCTTTCTTCTAGCAAGTTTCAAAACAGCTAAGACCTAATAATTCCTCAACTGAGGCAATTTATTGAATTACAATTTATTGAATTATAGTGAAGAGCACGTGTCTTATTTTAAAACAGAAAAGGCGGGGCACCTGGGTGGTTCAGTTGGTTAAGCATCTACCTTCCACTCAGGTCATGATCCCAGGGTCCTGGGATCAAGACCTGCATTGGGCTCCCTGCTCAGTGGGGTGTCTGTTTCTCCCTCTGTGCACTTTCTCTCTCAAATAAACAAATAAAATCTTTAAAACAAAAATGGCAGTGGAAAGCTTTCATTAAAAAATCCTGAATTTGGGGACGCCTGGGTGGCTTAGTTGGTTAAGCGGCTGCCTTCGGCTCAGGTCATGATCCCGGCGTCCTGGGATCAAGTCCCACATCGGGCTCCTTGCTCAGCGAGGAGCCTGCTTCTCCCTCTGCCTCTGCCTGCCACTCTGTCTGCCTGTGCTTGTTTGCTCTCTCTCCCTCTCTCTCTGACAAACAAATTTAATTTAAAAAAAAAAATCCTGAATTTGGAGCCCCTGGGTGGCTCAGTGGGTTAAGCCTCTGCCTTCGGCTCAGGTCATGATCTTAAGGTCCTGGGATCGAGTACCGCATCAGGCTCTCTGCTTGGCAGGGAGCCTGCTTCCTCCTCTCTCTGCCTGCCTCTCTGCCTACTTGAGATCTCTCTCTGTCAAATAAATAAAATCTTTAAAAAAAAAAAATTCTGAATTTGTTTTGTACTGCTCTTTGAAAAGCAAAATTGCAATTTACAGATTAAATGGACAAGCAGGTTCCTACTTCAATGAGCACCCCATCTTTTCCAACTATATTACAGTGATGAACCAAATAGTCAAGAGTTAACTAAAAGCACAATTGGGTTTAAATATAAGATAAAAATCTCTGTGGCATGTGGGATTTATTCCAGGAATGCAAAGGTGGTTCAATGTAAAGAAAATCAATGTAATATGCCATATTAATTGAATGAAGGTGGGGGACACATAATCATTTCAACTGAAGATGAAAAAGCATTTAACAGAATCTAACACTCTTTCATAATAAAACTATCCAGAAAACTAGGAATAGACAGAAACTTCTTCAACATGATACAGGGCATCTACGAAAAACTAATAATTAACATCGTATCATACTCAATGGAGGGGTGCCTGGGTAGCTCAGTCAGTTAAGCATCAGACCCTTGGTTTCAGCGCAGGTCATGATCTCAGAGTCACGAGACCGAGCTCCACGCTCTGCTTGCGATTCTCTCTCCCTCTCCTTTTTGCTCCTCCCCCCACTCAGGCTTTCTCTCTCTCTCTCAAATAAATACATCTTTAAAAAATATATATCATACTCAATGATAAAAGATGGAAAGCTTTCTCCCTAAATTCCGGAATGAGCCAAGATGCCTCATCTCCTTTGCAGGGATGAGTAAGTAACCTGAAAAACAAGGTGAAGGCCTGTGACCCAGGCCTTTACTGGAGCTATTAAACATTTCACTGTTAGTCCAAACCAGAGTATTATGCAAGAAAAAGAGATCAAAAGGCATTCAAATTGAAAAGAAACAAGTAAAACTACATCTATTCACAGAGAACATAATCTTACAGAAATCTCAAAGAATCCACAAAAAAACTACTACAGCTAATAAATGAATTCAGCAAGTTGCCACATACAAGATAAAAACACAAAAAAAATCAGTGTTTTTACACACCAGGAATGAATAAAAAAAATTAATGAAGCAATTCTAATTATAATAACATTCAAAAGAATAAATACCTAGAAACAGATTTAACCAAGGAGGTAAAAGGCATACATTGAAAATTACAAAACACTGCTGAAGGAAATTAAAGAAGATCTAAATAGATGGAAAGACATCCTATGTTCATGGATCAGAAGACATTTTTAAGATGACAATACTCCCCAAATTTATTTACAAATCTAATGTAATCCCTATCAAAATTCCAACAGTCTTTTTTGCAGAAACAGAAAAACTGATTTTCTAAAAGAAAAAGAAAAATATTAATAAAGAAAATACCAACTATAACTCTTAAAAGGTTATTTTTGAGCTCTCCCTGGGCTTAGACGTAGTTTGCAGTGACATGTCTAAATGCATCAAGAAGGTAAGAATCTTGGGTAAATACAGGACCCATTATGGTGCCTCCCTCAGGAAAATGGTGAAGAAGATTGAAATAAGCCAGCACGCCAAGTACACGTGCTTCTTCTGTGGCAAAACTAAGATGAAATGACGAGCTGTGGGGCTCTGGCATTGTGGCTCCTCCATAAAAACCATAGCGAGTGGTGCATGGACCTAGAGCACCACTTCTGCCATCACAGTAAAGTTCGCCATCACAAGACTGAGGAGCTGAAAGACCAGCAGAGGCTCCACCATCTGAAACTATTGCTATCCTATAAGAAATGGGTTCATTTATGTAAAAAAATTACTTTGGGTAGTTGCCAAATTGATTAGTTAGAGCTTCCGATTTGGGCTACATTAATTATGCTTTCTCAAAAAACTTGGAAACTAAAATTCCTTCTAATTTTTATTGAAAATAAATA
The DNA here is from genome assembly GCA_004024625.1 of Mellivora capensis. Lineage (NCBI taxonomy): Eukaryota > Metazoa > Chordata > Mammalia > Carnivora > Mustelidae > Mellivora > Mellivora capensis. The sequence goes on from PISX010011494.1 coordinate 24,703, forward strand.
AATAAAAAGTAATTTTCAATTTTTATAGAGTTGTAAGGGGACCCAAAAAATCAAAATAATATTGAAAAAGAACAAACTTCTCAAAGAGGATCATAAATCAAAACAGACAGAAGCTAATGCATTAGAAGACAATATGATTACACCACCACTGCCTATTAAAATTACAGATTTTGGGAGCACCTGGGTGGCTTAGTTGGTTAAGCATCTGCTGACAGCAATGGTCAAGATCTAGGAGTACTGGATGGAGTCCTGCCTTGGGCTTCCTGCTCAGTGGGGAGTCTGCTGGTCCCTCTGGCCCTCCCCCTGCTCATGCTCTCCCTCGATCTCTCTCTCTCTCTCTCTCTCTCTCAAACTAAATAAAATCTTTTAAAAATAAATAAATAAAATGAAATTACAGCTTTTGGTGTTGTTAGACTCACACTATATCATACTTTGTAGTGAAGTGGGCAATCCCTAAAGGTAAATGGGCTAGACAATATTTTCATAATGTCTTCAGAGTTAACAAGCACAATAAACAATTCAAATAAATTTTCATTTTTAAAGTTATACATTTTCACTTCTGAAATTCAGCAATAAATTATGTGACTTGCTTCCCTTTATCAAACTTAAATTTACTACTACCTTTCCCATATATCCATCCATTCTAAATCAAACAAGGTTATACTCGGGTTTCTTAATACTTGAGTCACTTTTATTCAAAGCAACAAATCAATAACCCAAATTACCTTTCACAGTACTTGAGTATATGTCATTATGAATGCACACACACACCATATTCATAGAGCCTGGACACGTTCTAGAACCAACCCTACAATTCTAAGCTAGTCTGAGTGACTCAAAAGAAACCTAGAAATACATGTGGGTTTGTGGTCTCCCCAGGAATTCTATTCCTCATTGTGGAAAGGGGAAAAAGAATAGTCAAGACCCAGTAAGAGACCCAGAATGTAGTACCTCAACACACAAGGTCACAGTTTTAAAAATAAGTCTGGACATCTCTGGACATCTCTTAGGACAGGGATGGTGTAAACTAAGAAAAATGGCTTTGTATTGCTTATTATACCATCTACTAGGATGAAAATTACAGAGATTGTCTGCATCTCTTAGCTGAGTAGTAATATCAGAAATAGTCTCACTGGTCAAAAATATCAAGACAATCAAAGAAAACTTAGATATCAACATTCAGGAATGCTTTTCAATGTGAGATTTATAATGTATGCAGAAGATTTAAATAGAAACAGAGCAGATCTTATTTTGAAGGGTCAACATTCAATTCTATATTTTTATTTAAAAACCATTCTATATTCACTATCACAATACCTAGTACATACTACTAACAGAAGCTTGTTGAAAGCTCAACTGAATGGATAGACGGCTGAATGAGTGAATAAACAAATGGGAGGAAAAAGAATGATTATCAAAATAAAGTTTAAAAATATTAATGCTCTCTGACTACTTATTTCTTCATTTTAAAAAAGCTACTCTGAGGGTGCCTGGGTGGCTCAGTGGGTTGAGCCTCTGCCTTTGGCTCAGGTCATGATCTCAGGGTCCTGGGATCGAGTCCCGCATCGGGCTCTCTGCTTGGTAGGGAGCCTGCTTCCTCCTCTCTCTCTCTCTGCCTGCCTCTCTGCCTCCTTGTGATCTCTCTGCGTCAAATAAATAAAATATTTTAAAAATAATAATAATAATAAAATAAAATAAAAGGCTACTCTGATTAGGAAAGAAATGTATGAGAAGTAACATGGCACAGTGGAAACAAGACAAGACTTGAACTTAGAAAGATCCAGATTTAAATCTTAGCCAAAACTCTTAGTGGCTTGGGTTGTGGACCAAACTGTTTACTTTATACAAGTCGTAGTTTTCTCTACGTATAAAATGGGGATTATAGTATCTACCTTACAAACACAATAAACCAGAAATTTTGGCACCTAGAACAAACTAAACAAAACCAGTTCTCCAATCAACTCTGTAATTCATAACGTAGCCCACAGATGGGTGTTACTAACAATGCTCGCCATCTGGTAGCTTCCTGTTTTAAATAATTATTCTTGCTAACTAGGTGCCAAGCTTCTAGAATCATTACATTAAATGTTTGCACCCTCTAAATTTCAGTGTCCTTAGACAAAGCCCAGTATGACCAGCCATAGCTCAGATTATAGGTTAGTTCTGAGGGTTAAACATAATGTTAAGAAAATAACCCTGTACAGTGACAGGCATATAATAGACAATAAATCAATGTTATTTAAATATTTTATTAATATCTTTATGTCACCCATTTGCCACTCTACATTCTCACAATTATTCTAATAAACCCACACCAAAAATATAGATTAATCATATCAGGCCATTGCAGAAATATATAAGAAAGACAGAAGTGAAAGGATATGTATTGGAAACATTCTCTTCAAAGATTCAAGTTGATTCCTTCAATCTTGATTTTTGGATTTTCTGTCTTAAATATATAAAGACCTGATGACGTAAAAGAGCAGAAGGTACCTCAATTTCAAGAGCCATTCCTAGATTGAGGAAGCAAGTGAGGTGTCAGGTTCAAAAGGAGAATTCAAAGTTACCACTATCAGGGTATGCTGCTTCTCTGCAGGATGGACAAACAGAACTGGTGCTATTGTGTTCTGCCTCTAGTCTCAGCTGTGCAAACACCAGTTAAGTAAGAAAAACATCAAGACATCTTTATCAGATCTACAAACAATCCAGATAAACTCCTTTAGGATGAATAGTTTAGTTAGAATGAATAGTTAGTATTTAGAATAACAAAATTTGCCAAATCATAAGAGCCCTGTAAAAAGCATCCCTACTTAAGCTCTGAAAAATCATTTTCTCTGGATTATCAGATATCCAGAAATAATGATTTTATTATAAAGTATTATCAAACCAAACCAAGGTCACAGATAACAATTCTATTTTCTTTTTTTCCCCCAAAGGCAACCACTCTAATAGCAAGAATTATTTAAAATGATGAAGAGGTATGACTGGTTATAGTGATGTTTCAATAACAGCTTTACTACACTAAAGCAAACTTTCGCTAAGAAAACACCTCTTCTACTCATAAATGTCAAGTCAGGTCACAAACTAGAGCCCCCAATTTCCCCACAAATTAAAGAATGAATTCATCATATACATTATTACACTGAATGGTGATTTGCTGAAAGCTCTTCTTCTAATCTAAGATCAGAAACAAGACAATGATGCCCACTCTTACCACTTGATTCAACATAGTATTAGAAGACCTTGTCAGAGCAATCAGACAAGAAAAAGAAATAAAAGTCATCCAAATCAGAAAGGAAGAAGTAAAACTGTTTCTATTTGCAGATAGCATGCTATTATATATATATATAATATATATTTTTATATATTATATATATAACCCTAGAGACTCCACAAAAAACTGTTAGAATAACAGATGAAATCTGTTAAAAATCATAAATAAGAGAAATTGAAGACAAAAATAAATGGAAAAATATTCCATGCTCATAAATTAAAAGAATTAATATTGTTAAAATGTCCATACTACCCAATGTTATCTATAGATTCAATGCAATCACTATCAAAATTCCAATGACATTTTTCAAAAAGTAGGGAAAAAAAGTCCTAAAATTTGTATGGAAACCTAAAGGACCCCAAATAGCCAAAGAAACCCTCTGAATAAAGAATGAAGCTAGAGGCATCACATTTCCTGATTTCAAACTATATTACAAAGCTACAGCAATCAAACCAGTATGGTATTGGACACATAGATCAACGGGATAAAATAGAGAGCACAGAAATAAAACCACACATGAGGCGCCTGGGTGGCTCAGTGGGTTAAAGCCTCTGCCTTCGGCTCAGGTCATGATCCCAGGGTCCTGGGATCGAGCCCCATGTCAGGCTCTCTGCTCTGCAGGGAGCCTGCTTCCTCCTCTCTCTCTGCCTGCCTCTCTGCCTACTTGTGATCTCTGTCTAATAAATAAATAAAATCTTTAAAAAAAAAATAAATAAATAAAACCACACATATATACTAGTCTCTTCAATAAATGGAAAACAGTCTCTTCAATAAATGGTATTGACAAAAATAACAAAAGATTAACAAAAATAAACAGCTACATGCAAAACAATAACAGTAAACTCCTATCTCATACCACACACAAAAATTAACTCAAAATAGATTAAAGACCTGAACATAAGACCTGAAACCACAAAATTCTAGGGGAAAAAACAGGGGGGTAAGCTTTCTTGGCATGATTTTTTGGATTTGACACCAAAAACAAAGGCATCAAAAGCAAAAATAAACAAGTGGAACTACATTGAACTATAAACGTTTTACACAGCAAAGGAAACCATCAACGAAATGAAAAGGCAATCTACCAACTGGAAGAAAATAGTTGCAAATCATATATTTGACAAGAGGTTAATATCCAAAATATTTAAAGAACACAAAATCTAATAACAAAAAAACCCCTAAACAATTTGATTAAAAAATGAGCAAAGGAACTGAAAAGATATTTTCTGAAGATATAAAAATGCCAAACAGGTACATGAAAAGGTACTTAACAACACTCATCATCACGGAACTCCAAATCAAAACCACAATTAGGTATTACCTCACACGTGTTAGAATGTGTATCAACAAAAAGATTGTTGATGGGGTGCCTGGGTGGCTCAGTGGGTTAAAGCCTCTGCCTTGGGGCACCTGGGTGGCTCAGTCGGTTAAGTGTCTACCTTCAGCTCAGGTCATGATCCCATAGTCCTGGGATCAAGCCCCACATTGGGCTCCCTGCTCAGCGGGAAGTCTGCTTCTCCCTCTCCCACTTCCCCTGCTTGTATTCCCTCTCTTGCCGTCTCTCTCTGTGTGTCAAATAAGTAAATAAAATCTTTAAAAAATATGAAGAAAAAAAAAAAGCCTCTGCCTTTGGCTCAGGTCATGATCCCAGTGTCCTGGGATCAAGCCCCTCATCCGGCTCTCTGCTCAGCAGGAAGCCTGCTTCTCCCTCTCTCTCTGCCTGCCTCTCTGCTTACTTGTGATGTCTGTCTGTCAAATAAATAAATAACATCTTTAAAAAAAAAGATAACAGATAACAAGTGTTGGGCAGGACGTGGAAAAAAGAGAACTCTTATACATTGCCGTTGGGAATATAAATTGGTGCAGTCACTATAAAAAACAGTATGAAAGCTCCTCAAAACATTAAAAATAGAACTACCCTATGATCCAGCAATTCCATTTCTAGGTATATGTCTTAAGGAAACAAAATCACTATCTCAGAGAGGTACCTGCACTCTCATTTATTTCAGCATTATTTACAATAGTCAAGACGTGAAAACAACCTAAGTACCCACTGATGATTGAAAAAAGAAAATGTGGTATGTGTGTGTACACACACACACACACACACACACGAATATTATTAGGCATAAAAAAGAACATCTTGCCTCAGACACAAGAATGGACCTTGAGGTCATTATGCTAAGTAAAATACATCAGACAGAGAAATAAGTACTAAATGATCTCATTTATGTGTAGAATCTAAAAAGAACCAAACTCATAGAAGAGATTGGTGGTTACCAGAGGCAAGGATGGGGATGGGTAAAATGGGTGAAGGCAGCCAAAAGGTATGAACTTCCACTTATAAGATTAATGAGTTTTAAAAATATTGTATCATACATTTGAAAGTTGATAAAAGAGTAGATCTTAAAAGCTCCCATCACAAGGAAAAAAAAGACTTATAACTAACTATGTGAGGGGAAGGATATTACCTAAACTTATTATGGTAATCATTTCACAATATAGACCTGTATCAAATCATGTTGTACCTTTCGTACAATGTTAATGTCAATTATAGCTCAATAAAACTGGGGGGAGGGCGTTAGACCAATAATGTCCATACATCTGTTAGGTGGTGACTGGTACACTTTTAAAAGTACCAAAAGCACTGCTCTGACATTACATTTGACGCGTAACTATAAGGACTAAAACAAAGGTTATTTTACATACTGGTTAAAAATTAGAATTCTGTGACTGTGGTTCCCACAGTTTGAATGAAAAAATTGATCACATTATGAATAAGCAATAAAATGCTAAAAGCAATTAGTCGAGTATAATTTTTTGGATTTGATGGCACATTAACAACAAAAACCAACCCATGGCAGGAATGGATATTGTGGTTTCAGAAAGACAAGCATATGTTAAATGGGAAAAACATGTTTAAATGATAACATTCCTTGAGACAGAGATCTAGTAGATTTGGTACCAAGTCCTAGTGAGAAATAATTCACCATCACATCACAGAGTAACTAACTAAATGAAATTAATCTGTTATTTGCTGAAATGCATCTGTAATTCTCATTTTGAAGTAATGATTTTTATTTTTCTGGTGCCATCAAGTGGTAACATTATGAAGTGCTCTAAGTTTAAATGCAAATAACTTTTCAACAGAAAAATACCACACCAATGTATCCATGTCACTTAAACACTAGTGATTTTTCAGCACAAAATTATCTAAAAAGAAAAGGGAAAATATCAGAGCTAACTGCAACTCATCCCAATTTTAGATTCCCAACCCCAAAGAAGAGTTAAGACAAAGAAAAAAAAAAAAAAAAGACAAAGAAAAATGTGTACATCTCTAAAGACTAGAACGCTCTACTGGCAAACAAAAAACCCTAACTGAATATGATACTACTTGAGAAACAAAAAATTCTATCAAAATGACTTATCAGTCAAACCATGAGAAATGTTCCCTCCTGAAACTCCATTACAGGGCAGTAAAAGAATTATTTTTAAGGCAAAAGCCCAAAAGGACAAAGAGATTAAGAGAGAAAACTGCAGCAACATTTTACAAGCTAGAAAACAGATGGATGAGTGGTTATTGACTTAGGAAGCTCAAGAAAGCTTGCCTGACTTATATGACACTGTAAATCTCTCCAAAAGTTTGGGAACTGGTAACACTGGGTAGCTGTGGAAATCAAAGTAAGCGCTAAAAACCAGAGAATTAGTCAAAATTCTGATTAAAAAGCACAGATACCACTACACTCACTCCCTCTTCAGTCCATGCAGCCAAATACTCATCTTATACCATGTTAGAAGACTGAAAGTTCATCCTCTAATAAAAAAGAAAACTCTGGACAGGACACAAAGCAAAGTGAGGGGGGAGGTAATGTAGTAAGAAAGTGTCAGTGCTACAGGAGACTATGGTCCTTTGAATGGCACTAACAAGTCAAATTTCACAGAACAACAGTAAAAATGACAATGTCCTGGAAAGCAAACCACTAGAAGAAGGTCCTATCAAACCTTTGATTATTGTGTCCAGAAAGTCATGTGACTAACTGAGGTATGCTTCACACTCTTTCCATAAGGAAAAGACAAATGCCTAAAACAAAAATCTGATGCTTAAAAAAAGGCAAGTCCTACTTACAACATTCAGAAACAATCAGCTCCCATGACACCCCAGTAATTAGCTGAAAATTTATGACAACTAACAAAGAACAGAATAGTAGGCATATCAAGAACCTTTACATTTCATCTCCTCTCTTCAGGCCAGCAAGAGTAAATGCACTAGGGGCACCTGGGTGGCTCAGTCGTTAAGCATCTGCCTCTGGCTCAGGTCATGGCCGAGCACTGCCTCAGGCTCCCTGCTCAGCAGGAAGCCTGTTTTTCCCTTTCCTGCTTGTGTTCCCTCTCTCACTGTCTGTCTGTCTCTCTCTCTCCCTCTCTATCAAATAAATAAATAAATAAAATCTTTCTTAAAAAAGGAGTAAATGCACTAAAGAATCTTTGTGAATACCTGAGAGGTGAAGGCCAGTGAACACAAGCCATGTCAGAAAAAAAGATTATTGTTCATACAAGAGACATGAAGATTTGATTTTTTTAAAACCTTTTGTTGGTTAATTGATCCAAGTAGAGGGTGAAGCAGTTTCATGTAATTAAAAGTATAAACCCAATTGTAGGCTTTTCGGGGGGCCGCGGGGGAGAGAACGCACATGAGCGGGGCTGGGGCAGGGGAGAAGGAGAAAGAGAATCCTAAGCAGGCTCCATGCCCAGCACAAAGCCAGATGTGGGACTCAATTTCACATCCCTGAGATCATGACCTGAGCCAAATCAAGAGCCAAATGCTTAACTGACTGAGCCACCCAGGCTCCCCCAAAATGTAGGTCATTTAATCTTCAGTAATTTCTCATTTTCAGTCTTGTTTTTAGAGGATTATACACAAGGTATAATTTTTATATATACACTTTTCTTTCTAGACACCAATATAAAAACACTCAAAAACATATTAATACAGATAAAACTGTACCTTGAACACCTTCTAGGAGTAAATCAACCCCTTTTCTATAAAAATTGGAAGCAGCTTCATAGTCATCTTCTTCTTCTTTTTTTAAAGCCAGCTTTATTAATTCTCCTGCTTTCTCCAAATAATCTCTCTTGCCAAGCTTGGATTTTAAACTGCCAGGAAAGAGGCTGCGACTTTCCCGTTCTTCTTCTGGTTTGTTCTGTTCGCTGTCAGAAGCAACAGCCCCTAGTGCTGAAGGATCCGAAGAAAGATTGAGACCAAAAGTTCTAATGGGAGAATTTTGATTGGAAGCCATTCCATCATCTAACTCAGCAAGAGAATCCACGTCAACAGTAAGAGATACCAGATCACTGTCACTGGAGAAACCTAGAAATATGATCACAACAGTAAACAGATATTAAATTAAGAATCAGCCAGAAAGAATACACATTAGGAAGACTGTCATGGCCTGATAGAGATCAGTGCCTGGCAATTTGTTTCTGCTTACTTCATTCATTTCTGCACTCAATGTAAGCTCTAGAGGCCAATCTCCTTTGCCTTAATTTTCACACTAAAACTGAAGGCAAGTCTTCACCTAGCCTTGTTGTCAAAAAGAAGAGCCTTTACCACAAAATCTTGTAACAGCATCCTTATGATCAAAGGAAGGGAATAAGAGCTTCAGGGTAAGACAAAAACAAGTGCTTGGATCTCAGCTCTTAAAACTTAGTATGTGACCAAGAGTGAGTCACTTAATAATATTACTTATTATGCAAGACTTCAAATGAGGAATAGAGTTAATGCATATAAAGCATAACAGACTTATCATTCAATTACAACTATTATAGCAATTATATAATCATTATTTAAACATAATACAATGTACCCTCACAGAGGTGTGCTTTTAGATAATCATCCATATCTGGAAAATGTATGCCATTTAGTTGTGGGTTTTTGGTTTTTTTTTTAAGGACTACATTTTTAGAAATCTTTGTTTCAATCTCTTCCACAAGCTTTTGGAGAGATCTTTGGTCTATATATTCACCTCTTAGTTTTCCAAAAGAAAATGAATAAACAGGTGGTATTGAAATATTCAGCAATGAAAATTCTTTCTCCCATTTCATAGAACTGACTTCAGGTAAATGAGCATGAAGTCTTAGATCTCCCTTTACATTCTTAAAATAATTGAGAGCCTCAAAAAAACTTCTGTTTTTGTAGATTATACCTGTAAATATTTACCAATCTCAATATTTAAATAAACTAAATTTTTTTAATTAAACACTAAAACCCATCACATGTTAAAATAATTTTTATTGAAAATAATTTATTCTAGGGGCGCCTGGGTGGCTCAGTATGTTAAGTGTCTGTCTTCAGCTCAGGTCATGATCCCAGGATCCTGGGATCAAGCCCCATGTCAGGCTCCCTGCTCAGTGGGGTGCCTGCTTCTCCCTCTCCTTCTGACTCTCCCCACTGCTCCTGTTCTCTCTCTCCCTCTCTCAATCTCTCAGATAAATAAATAAAATCTTTAAAAATAACAACAATAATAGGGACGCCTGGGTGGCTCAGATGGTTAAGCGGCTGCCTTCGGCTCAGGTCATGATCCCAGCGTCCTGGGATTGAGTCCCACATCGGGCTCCTTGCTCGGCGGGGAGCCTGCTTCTCCCTCTGCCTCTGCCTGCCACTCTGTCTGCCTGTGCTTGCTCTCTCTCTCTCTCCCTCTCTCTCTGACAAATAAATAAATTAAAAAATAAAAAAATAAAAAAAAATAAAAATAACAACAATAATAATAATTTATTCTAGGGGCATCTGGTGGCTCAGTTGGTTAAGCATCTACCATCAGCTCAGGTCATGATCTCTGGGTCCTGGAATCAATCAAGCTCCACATCAGGGTCCCTGCTCAGTGGGGAGGGAGCTTGCTTCTCCCTCTCCCTCTGCTGGCTCATGTGCTCTTGCTCTCTCTCTCTCTCTCTCATATGAATAAATAAATAAAGTCTTACAAAAAAAAAAACCATAAAACTATATTCTCCAAAACAAAAAACTGACACTGTTTTAATTCTTTTTAACAGAAGGTAACTAGATTCTCCCCAGATCCTGTACTCAATCTGTTGTCATATTGTTTTGGTAGAAAGATTTGAGGAAAATCTGACACAGATATGTAATGAAAATGGGGTGAGTATTTTAGTAGCCTTTTTGAAAATTTATAGATATTATTTTTTGATACTACACCAAAATTTGACAAGTGGTAGTTTCTTAAAGCTTAGTTGCCATGTAGAATGTAAATTCCTCTCAACGAAATTTCTGTTTCTGTTACATTTGAATCCCTTGGTCTATCTTGCACACCAAATGGCTCTTTTATCCATGCCTGAGTTTATAACTTCACACACTGGGCATTTTGAAAGTACTGGTTCCCTGCATTAAACTGCTCTTCCAAATACTGACAAATTTCATGATCACAATATTCCCCCCACATCACATGTTACTATCATCATCAATCTCATCAGAATATTTTCTTTAGATACTGTGAAACTGTCAAGCTCAAAGCAGCAGATATGAGTTCTTCAAAATTCAGGCACCTGGCTGGCTCAGTCAGTAGAGCCTGTCATTTTGAACCCCATGCTGGGTGTAAAGATTAAAAACAACAATAACAACAAAACCAAGTTCTCCAAAATTTGAATTTGGAAATGAAAACTCACAATGTACCACTGGCAACAAATACTGTCGGTTGTTTTCCCTAAAGTGTCAGCTCACTTCATTTGCTTTTGAAAAAATATTCACCAAATACCTAAGTCTAAAATAATGAGTTTGTCTGTCAATGGTTCTTTCAAGCGAAAATGGTGTCCCAAGAGCAAACCAGCTAGTTCCATGGCTCAAGCAAGTGCTTCTCCTCCAGACAACCACAGCAATTCAGTATGCAGAAATGCAGAAGTGTTTGATGCATACTTCCTTCCATTTTGCCACACAGAGTATCAAAAAGACATGTACCCAAAGGTTGAGATTTGATAAAAATTAATACTTTTTACTGCTTTATCAAGGGCATTCTTAGGCAAAATCAGCACTGGCATTACCGTAAGTACGTGCAAGGATTCCTGCTACAGTCTGCTGTCCCGGCCATGGCTCAAGTTCAGGCAAGCAGTTTCACCTAACATTGCTTCTGCATCATGAGTGCAAGTGTCAACACAGGTGAAAAAGGCAAATAATTTCCTAGACTATTATAAAAATAGTTTCTGCCTTGGGAACCCCCTGAAAAAATCTCCAGAATACCCAGGCATCTGAAGACCATACTTTGAGAGCCACTGATCTATATCATTCAATAAGATTGACAACAGAGGTCGGTAAAAATTAAGTATGGGGTCTGTATCACCACCTAATATTGACTTTCAAGTTTCTCAGGAAAGAAAATATATTGAAAGGAACATACACAAAGCCAACTTAAAGGTGGGTTAGACTATACAACTCTAGATCAGGGATCAGGAAACTTTCCTTCTGAGGGCTAGAAAGTGAGTATTTTAGGCTTTGTGAGCCGTATGATTGAGCTATGTCATAACTAATCAACCCTGCTACTGTAGTACAAAAGCAGCCCCAAATAATACGTAAACAAATAAGTATGGCTATGTTTCAGTAACACTTTATTTATGGATGCTGAAATTTAAATTCCATATCACTTTCACATGCCACAAAATAATATTCTCTTGAATTTTTTCAATCATTTTAAAATGTAAAAACCATTCTTAGCTAGTAGGTCATATATAAACTGGTGGCAGGTCACATTTGGCCCACAGGCCATAGTTTGTCAACCCTTATTATAGACTCAAATTGCTTACTTCATATCAAATAAAATAAGTTAAGGTAAAAACATGTCACTGGCAGCTAAATTCTAATTTCAAATCAGCTTCAGACACTACTTTGGCACTCTGTCAACATATCCTGTTTTCAGGGATTTTTTCTCAAATCCTCAGAATGCCCATAAAGAACTCATTTTGTTCCCTAAAAGCAAAAGAGTTCATTAAATCCACAATCTGAGATGAGATTCATTGGACCTAGTGGAAATCTTCACTCTCTGACATTTCAACTGTACAGACAACACTTCAAAATCAAAATCTTTACAGCAATTTTTACAATTTTACAAAATTATTTATCCACCATTCTGAGAAATACATAAACTTTATAAGAGATTTTTTTAAATGATCTACAAATATTTTACATATTCCAATGTACACTTATTTCCATAAATGGGGGCTTTATATAACCTGGTCCATTGATATTAATAAACAAATAGGCAAAGCTTAGAAAAATAAGTTCTGGTTTATACAGCTAACCATAAAAAAAAGGAAATGCTGCTATAGATCTTTTGTCTGCTCTCTGGTGTCTTGTCACTATAACCTTCACATCATCTATCACATTGTACTGTTTCATGTTTTGCCTGATTTTCCTTTCTAACAAGAATAATACCAAAGGGCAAAGGGGTAAAATTATGTGTACTCAGTTTCTTGGCTTTTGACCACAAAAACCTAATGACATAGTCTTATTTCCTCTCTTACCTTTCCAATCGTATTTTGTTAGCAAAGGAAATCATGACTAAATAAAATTAGATCAGAAGAATAAGACCATCAAAATACCTAGGAAGAAAGTTAGATAATAAAACAAACTAATAAATAATAATAGTATTAAAATTGTTTCTTTTTCAAATTCTACCTAATTCTAAATGAAGAATCTTTCAAAGTGAGAAAACAAAAACTAGCAGGTTAGGATGAGGAATTTTTCTAGACCAACTAGGAGAAGTAAAGGGAAGCAAAAAGACTTCTGATTTAATCTTTTTGGAGGACAATTTGGCCATACGTATCAGATGCAAAAAATTCTTATATCTTTGACCCAAAAATTCAGCAATTTATATCAAAAACAATCAGAGATATAAAAGATCTATACATGAAAATATCCATCACAAAAATTAGTGAAAATTTGGAAATAACAAATTCCTAACAATAGATTATGGCCCATCCCTTTGAGAAAATATTATGCAGCTATTTAAAATTATGTTATAAAAGAATGCTTAATGCTAAAGTGTTTATTATCTATGATGCGAAAACGACAAAGTGTAAAGCAGCATATACATATACTATAATTCCAATTTTAAAATGAAAACAGAGGGGAAAAGGCTAGAGAAGTGTATCAAATATGGACAGTAATTTTCCCTGTACGGTGAGATTACAGGTTGACTCTTACCACATTCCTTTAGGATGGCAAGCTCTTAAGCCTCAGTATCTGAAGGATATCAAAGGAGATGCAGTGAGGGCTAAAACTGGAAGTTTGTGAATAAATGTTATACAGATAAAATTTTTACAATATAGGCCCATATGAATCATCCGGCAGCCAGTGCCAAGAATTCCTAACTTAAGAGAGAAGAAAGAAGTGACTATAGACAGATCTGTTTGACACAGACTAACCCCGACATTTCTTCCTTGCCTATCTTCTTCCTTTAATTCTCCTCCTAAGATGCACCCTACCAAAAAAAAAAGCATCCTACTAGATCTGAAAAGACCAACTCTATCGTATCGCAACTATTCACTGCAACTAATCACCTTCTTGTACTCTCTGAAATCTTTCCTTCTGCATTTAAGCAACTTCTGAATCCCCTTCTTCTCAATGAAGTATGCCCCAACCAACTCAAGAACACTCCCGTTTCACCACTGCAGCAAGGAACCATTTACTTACACACGCACTGAGAACCTAGCTTGTTCACCTTATAACCTTAATACATCTACTTAATAAAGTGCTTGCTCAACTTCTTGAAATCACAGTCCTGTCATTCAACCTGTTTCATACAAAGCTCCATATAAATATCACATGAAGTGGAAACGAGCTTCCGAAAACCCAGAAAGTTAATAAGATACAGTGAGCAGCCAACAAGTAAGAGGTTCTCAGGGTGAGTAGGAAGAACATTGTAGATAAGGCAGGGCAACAATTGACAAGTCAGAGACTCTTTGTCAAAAGTTAAACCAACCTGAAGTCAATCCATGTTTAAAGGGGCCCTCTGGAGCCATCATGAGAGTAAAAGGTACATGCTTCACCAACACCATCAAGACAAAAACCTCAGCCTTTTGGGGAAGAGATGGGAGGGGGAAGAGTCAAAGGTTCTATGAAAGCGTTCTGCCTCCAGGTTCATATCACAGAGATTTAAGTCTCAGGGCTATTAGAGGGCCCCAGGTGACCGGTTAAAAAGCAGCTACAGACATGAGGGGTTTCTATAGCATCCCAGTTCACCTACCTACCCTCACCTTCTGTGCTTTGAACTGCTCAGAGTAGGGCAGTCTAGTGAAATCTGTCTAGGACACCACCTCTGAAAGACAGGCACCAGGGGAAAAGGTGGAGTTGCTATAGAATAAATCTTTATACTATAAACTATCAGAAATCTGTATTTGAAGACCATCTGCAAAAAGAGATCAGTTTCCTTTAGAACAACAGGTGGTCTCTCATGGTCAACTATATATAAAATACATGGCCTCATTATTATTAGCTGATAGCTTTCACTGAGCACTGAGGTTCACTCAACGAAAGGGAATTTCTACTTTTCCTAGTAGCAATGACTCATGCTTCACACACAAAGCACAATATCTATAGCCAGCAGAACAAAGGTCACCCTGAAACAGAAGACATACATATCAATCTCCATTAAGAAACAAGCTCTTATTAATATGATTTTAGGTGAAAACCTAAACTTAAAACTTAATGCCAATTAAGACTCCCATACTTGATTACCAACTTATCATTTAGAAATTGCTACTGTTACGAAAAAGTACCATTCCTTTGATGTTTCACATTTTTATAATGTCCTGGGGACAAGTCTTTGCTTTACCCTTGAAAATTTATGAAAAGAGCACCAGTATATTTACTGCACATTTGGGAAAAACAGAAAAATCTCAGAAAACAACACATCAATCAAAATTACAACCATAATACTGCTATCTTATCATGAACAACAAAGACCTATGAGTTGGCTTCTCCTTCTACCTAATGAACTTTTTATGCTGCTATTCTCCATAATCTTCTCTGCAAATCAGACCTGCTACCAGCATACATGTAGCTCACACTGAGCTTTCTATACCAAATATGTATTCTCACTGCCTCCTTCTCCATAAAATTAAATCTCTTCTTTCGAAATATACTTGCTGCCAACTACCTAGAATGCCCGGACTGTCTTAGGCACATGGCTTTACTTCTCTGAAATTCCAATTTTTTAATTGTGGAATAAAGGATTTATCTGTATCAACCGTAATGTTCCTTCTACTCTAAAACACCTCCCTTGACGTATAATAAATTTTTAAAATTTTCCCCACCCAATCCCTAGCGTCCTAATAGCTAACATTATCCTCAATAGCCCTAGGGTTTTTAAGAGTCAATAGTTATAATTTGTGCCATTTGTTTTACATGTACACATACAATAACATATTCTCATTTGTGTTTTTCTTGAGAATAATGATCTAATCTTCTTTCCCTATTTATCTTAAGCTCCCTCACCAAAGAAAATTCAGCTAATACAGGACAATGAATAACATAAGCAGATAAGCACTTAAGAGCAAAAGGAACTTCAAAGTGAATACCCTCATAATACAGGAAGGCCTACAACCATTCCCGTAACAAGATTTAGAGTTCTCATGGCACCACCTAGTGGATGTTTGCACTAAATTCTACTTTAATTTACTTTTATTTAGGCTTTCTATATTTTGTCATCTTACACCACTTCTATGTAGTGCACAGACTTGAAGTCCACCTGAAAAATAGATTTAGGCTATTAAGTAGCCAATCAACTGAAGAATATTCCTTTTTAAAATGATGCTGCCTCAAAGCATCGACTTTAAATCAACTAAATGAAAATAACACAAATAATAAAAAGAAAAATATAATAATAATAAAATGGTACATTAACACAGAAGATTTTCTTCAAACTTGATTAACTATATACCCTTTTAATTAGTCTCCCCTAACAGTTTAAAAGTAATCAACATTATTCAGTTTAATACAGTTTAATCTTCATGCTTTAATGGAAAGAATTATCACCCCGCCATCAAATAAAAACACAAATCTTGAACTGAAAGTGATTTCAGAGATCACTTATATGGACCAGCAATGTACACCTCATTTACTCTAAAACAGCTAACTCAAGACAGCTTAATAGATCCTTTCTTATGTCTACAGTTGTTACAATTCAACCCCAGGGAGCTCTTAACCCACAATTTACTACAAAAAAAAAAAAAAAGGAGGAAGAAGATCCAGCTACCCCAGGAGACATTTAAGAACATTCTCTCTTAAAATCTACACATAAGAAGTTGATCTCTCAATTTGTATTTGTGGTTATGATCACCTAATTATTTTCTCTTGTTTGGTGCATACACCTGGAAAATGTCCCTCCCATAATTGCAAAGGAAGTCAAGTAACCTATTAGGAAGAGGAAATGACACAGGTTACCAGATGAGAGTCTACCAACATCAAAGGCTCCAATATCAAGGCCAGCATGGCAGTAAAGCAACCTACATCCTTCAAAGAGGCCAACAGATGAGAGAAACATGTCAAGAAGCTCAAGTCCAATGCACCATTTTGGCCAGATTTCCACAAATGTCATAGTAACTTCATAGCTAAGTTTAACCAAATGAAAAGATGCAAGTTTAAAAAGGAAATAAGATGTTAGCAATCAAGTCAATCTTCTTTCATCTTTAAAAAAAATATATAGTTTAATTTCTCTGGACAAAGGAGATAAAGAGTGACCAACATTTCATTTTAAAAACATAAAACAATATTAACTTTTTATCTAAAACCTACTGAATAATTTTGTGATTTTCAATTTCATGTTAGATAAAATATATTTACCAGTTAATTACCAAATTACTGGTTTTATGAAACCTTAAAGGGGTTTCCTCTATCCCATTACTATCAAATAATGATAGTTTAAAAAATAAAAAAACATTAATCCAGCTCCTTATGTTTCCCTCAGAAAACTTTCCTTCAAGGTAAATTAAGATCTGTTGATTGCCTTTTTACGGTACTAATAAAAATAATGATCACTTAGCCTCTACATCTGTTCTCTGAGAGGAGATATACTTGCCATGTCATTCTAACTCTACTGAAGGACACTGAAATACAGACTATATATTAAGATTTGCCCCTCTGGCACATTTCACTGGCAGACTAAATCACAAGTATGAAAAATGAATACACCTTTGAAACACCATCTAAAATACTACACTCAGAGGAGTTGTTATGAAGTGAATCACCTCCTCACATTTTGGCTCTAAATCCAAACCACAAGCACTTGCCACCACATCCCTCTATAACCCTCCATTTCCCTGCATTACCTGTGGGGCTTGGCCAGCTGCCAGCTTTCCCGCTCTTGCTAGGAGACCCTCTCCCTTGGCTGTCTGGGGGTTTGCAGACCTTGTGGTAGGAAAGTATATCTCCACTTACCCAGTATGCCAGACAATCTCATGATATTTAAAAGTCATTTCCCCCTCTCATAAAATAATGAATTTGCAAGACGACACTCTGATCTGTATTTGTCAACAAGGTGTCTTTCAGCAGGATTCATTAGTCAGGCATAAAGGTTTTTAAAGGGAAAGGGTAAAAAACATAAGCATTAACAGCCTTTCTAGGTCCACATTTTGCATTCGTCATGGATCACAGCAGGTTTCAGAGATGGTAATACAGCAGGAGAATTAAACTAAGCACAGAAAGGATAAAATGCCAGCATTACTTTTCAGTAGCATAAGTCTTTTCCAGTTTGCCCCCAGTCTCTCTCATAAAAGCATATTCCTAAAAGATAAACCCTTCCAAGGAAAACCCATCTTTTCAAAACTTCAAAGGCAAACCCCGAAACAACTGCTTTAGGTAGGGCGGCCCATGCCATCCGTCCCAGTATGCCAGAGGTGGTCCTGGTGTATGCATGTGGTCTCACTGTACTTATTAAAGCATCCTCTTTACTTCTCAGAAGTATGTGTCCCACTTTGAACAATAAATTACAAACTCATCCTAACTTTAGGTAATATCTTTTTTAACCACGTTTTTACCACAGCCACATTTTAACCCTGAACCACTTCCCTTATTTTAGAACACCACCCCAAGAAAACACATTCCTAATAATAATGCTCCTCCCCTTCTTTTCCAGATGATAACAAAGCACAAAAAACCTCTATATCATTCCCATTCCTGATGACCTTACACTAAAATACGTTCCTAAAACACACATCTCCCACCATAGCTGACTCACACCTACTATAAAAAAGGCTTATTATAGAAATCAAAAGAATATAGCCATCCCCAAATCATGCAACCTTTGATTCCTGTAACAAAACACAAAAAGAGAGAAACTAAAAAACATTCTACAATTTCCAAGAACTGTACTCCTCACTGAACACTTTCCTACAAATCTTTCTTATTTGTCCACAACTGGATGTCACCAAATCAGCACATCTACAGGCAGAAGATACCCTCTCCCTCTTTCTCAGGAAAAGAGTATATCTGGGGCAACAGCCAGATCAGGTTATCCCAGATAAAGTTACCTACCAAGGAAACCAGCTCTAACAACAGAATCCCCCTGGGACCCCAAGTAGGGACTAGATTTTTCAAAGCCTGGCAAGGATCTGCAGATCAAAACAGGTTACAAAGAACAGGTATTTGGACTATAGAGGAAAATTACTGTCAGCAGTGTTTTCCTATGACCTTAACTGATTCAGTGCAGAGTCAAAGATATTGAGGACCTAACAGAAATCCCTGGGCCTGAGATTCCTGTACATTACACAAAACACTAGGTATAAATGAATGGACTTCGTTTTTAAGTCAGTGGGAGCCACCATGAAACACAAGAAGAGCTAATCATTTCTCAAGTGGTGGCAACAAAAGAAAAAAATTTTATGAGACTGACATGCTACCTACTACACTAACAAGACACCTGAGAACCAAATTTTAAATGCTCCAGCCTACACAATGAATGGGAACTTGCTGCTCCTATCAAATTAAGATGGGAATTTACTGCAATAAATCTGTATCAATGTGTCTGCTGATCTATGACATCAGTACATATCCCTACAAACACATCACTTAAATGAGATTATGGCTACCTCCCATATTCAGCATCCTCCTCTACCATAAACTATTATCCATTAAGGAGATCAAGAAATATGTAGTCTATGATTTTACTTTTATATAAAAACAAACCCAAGCCTCCTCAAACAAATCTAATTACCTATTTTAAAGACTCTCCCTCCATGTCTCCAAATCTCTTTCTTAATTCCAAAATCCTCCCTGGAATAAAACTAGCTAAGGAAATTTAAAGACCAAAATGTATAGATTTTAAATCTTCATAAAAATCCAAGGATGCCTTAACAAAGGAATAAAACAAGAGATTAAGCATTCTTGAATTAAAGTGATTAAAATTTCAAAAACTGCTTTGCTTTAAACTCACGTTATTACAAAAACATACTAAAAACACTAAAACTGCCCGAGGTTTGTTCTTTCTAGGAACATAACTAAACTTTTAAAGCCAGTCTTAAAATTGTCTAAAAGTCAGATGCTGCTAAATAAACTGTAGCAAAATATTCTTTTTTTTTAAAAGATTTTATTTATTTATTTGACACAGAGGGAGAGAGATCACAAGTAGGCAGAGAGGCAGGCAGAGAAAGGGGGTAGGCAGACTCCCTGCTGAGCCAAGAGCTAGATGTGGGGCCCGGTCCCAGGACCCTGAGATCATGACCTGAGCTGAAGGCAGAGGCTTAACCCACTGAGTCACCCAGGCCCCCCGTAGCAAAATGTTCTTTTTTTTTTTTTTAAGATTTTATTTATTTATTTGTCAGAGAGAGAGAGCGAGAGCAAGCACATGCAGAGTGGCAGGCAGAGACAGAGAGAGAAGCAGGCTCCCCGCTGAGCAAGGAGCCCGATGTGGGACTCGATCCCAGGACGCTGGGATCATGACCTGAGCCGAAGGCAGCTGCTTAACCAACTGAGCCACCCAGGCGTCCCCATAGCAAAATATTCTTTACACTAGACAACACAACTTCTGAACATTCATTATCCCACATTTCATCAAATCTAATATGCCATTAATTATAGGATAAATCATTATTTTATATACCACTAGGAAAGAAAAAAGCTGTCAATTAAATGTAAGATATCAACCCAATATCATGCATATCAGTGCTTATCAGTGATACTAATGCAAAGAAAAAAGTATCTTAGAATTGGTGAAATACTCTCAAATTCCTATAGCCATCTATTCTTTTGCAATTCAAACATGATTTATAGTCGGCAATCAAAACCATGAAATGAAAAAAAATAAAAATATCCTACCTTCTGTACTACATTCAGGAAAGCTATCAACGAGGGAATCCGAATAAGCTTCAGCAGGACCAATCAATTCAGAACCATCATTAATTATTCCACCCTAAAAAGAGGAGAGGAATTGTGTTTCATTGTTAATGAAAGTATTTTAAAAATGAGTAATAAATGAACAATATTATCTCAATTATGTATAAGGATTGAAGAAACTATGCATCTGTTAAACTAGATAATAGTTTTTAAAAATAAGAATATCACTATTGACTCATCAATTGTAACAAATGTACCATACCAATGCAAGGTGTTAATAATAATAGGGGAATGTATGAAGGAGAAAGGGAACATACAAAAAAGCACTATACTTTCCTTTTTTTTTTTTAAGATTTTTTTATTTGAGAGTGTGTGTGCATGATCACAGGCAGAAGGGGCAGAGGGAGAGGGAAACTTAAGCAGACTCTGCACTGAGCACAGAGCCCCACACCAGGCTGGATCTCACGACCCTGAGATCATGACCTGAGCTGAAATCATGAGTCAGAAGCTTAACCAACTACACCACCCAGGTGCCCCTGAAAACACTATACTTTCTGCACAATTTTTCTGTAAACTAAACTGCTCTAAAAAATCATCTATTATTAAAATCTATCTTTAGTCTATTAACATTCAAAAGGAATATTATGTTTATAATATCATGTGGCTTGTTATAAAGCATTTTTTAAAAATCTGTCAAAAATACTCATTTAAAAAATGCAAGGAAAAAAAAGAACCACTCACCAACTAAAGACTATTTATTGCTCCATATCCTTAATGACTGGTCATTCTAATTAGTGATAAATGATGGGACTCCATTAGAAATCATTTAATTTTATCAAATTACAAACTACAATATATCACACAG
This sequence comes from Mellivora capensis, assembly GCA_004024625.1. Lineage (NCBI taxonomy): Eukaryota > Metazoa > Chordata > Mammalia > Carnivora > Mustelidae > Mellivora > Mellivora capensis. Next base: position 46,162 of record PISX010011494.1, read on the forward strand.
CACCTCAGTGATTCCAGAAGTACCTTAAATTTGAAAACCACTTGGACATAATGTATGTAAAACTAAACAAATTTAAGATATTTGTATTATTTTTAATAAATATAAAATTGATTTCTCCATGTGACTGTTATTTTAATTCTATATTTAGGTTTGCAAATTCAACGCTCAAAAGGCTGTTTTCTCTTACTCTATGTACAGGTCGAGAATGGAACTTAACCAGGTAAGTGGTGGTGGTGTGACTTAGTGCTGTGTTTTCATGGACTGCTCCAATCACGGGTATGAGGGCTTGTAATCCTTAAATAATCATAACTGAAAGAATAGCTCTTCTGCTCCTTAACACCTTTCCTACTACCTTCCACCAACAGTTCCATGCCCCCAACCATTACTACCAAGATAGCAAAACCCAAGAGAAACATTAAGACCCCTAGTTCCTCTCTCCTTCAGCACAAAGAACTCGACAACTCAAAAGTCTCCCTGCCTGTTTATCTTTAAGAAGGAGAAATTTTAAATGTCCCTCTCAAATTACCGACTTTTACTTTCCAGAGTGTTCAGTAAACTGAAACTTTAAAACAATTACTCTCTTGGGCACCTGGGTAGCTCAGATGGTTAAACATCTGCCTTCTGCTCAGGTCATGATCCTGGGGTCCTGGGATCGAGTCCTGTATCTGGCTCCCCGCTCACCGGGGAGCTTGCTTCTCCCTCTGCCTCTGCTTCTCTCTCTCTCTCTCTCATGAATAAATAAAATCTTTAACAAAAAAACTATTCTCGGGGCACCTGGGTGGCTCAGTGGGTTAAAGCCTCTGCCTTCGGCTCGGGTCATGATCCCAGGGTCCTGGGATCGAGCCCCGCATCAGGCTCTCTGCTCTGCAGGGAGACTGCTTCCCCCTCTCTCTCTGTCTGCCTCTCTGCCTATTGTAATCTCCGTCTGTCAAATAAATAAAAAATCTTAAAAAAAAAAAACTATTCTCATTATTATTATTATTATTATTTTAATCAGAGACAGTGTGTGTGAGCAAAAGCAGGGGGAATGGCAGGCACAGGGAGAAACAGGCTCCCCGCTGAGCAAGAGGCCCGATGGGAGACTCGATTCCAGGACCTTAGGATCACAACCTGAGCCAAAGGTAGCCTCTTAACTGAGCCACCCAGGTGTCCCTCAATTACTCTCTTTAGAGGCAAGAATTTAGACTACTTTATTCTATTTGTTTATTAAAATACTCAAATCACAGTTTATATTTGAATTCTCTGAGAAAGAAGAGTATTTATTTCAGACTAAGCCATTCAAACCAAATCTTAAGAAAACCTACGAATATTCTTGAGAATTTTAATACACAAAGCTGATTTATAATCTCATTAACAGAAAGTGCCTTTCAACTATTAACTACCTCTTCAACCATGAGGTGTGTGACTTTAAGTTACCTATCTATAAAATGGAACTATTATCTATAACTCAATAAGTTGTTAGGACTAAAGGATTTCATACATGTGAAGTGTTCAGAACAACATAAGCACTCAATAAATTTTTATTTGTTAATATTAACTGATATAAGATCTGTTTACAAGATAAAATAAAAACAGAATAATAAAGAATACAAAAAATATTTTAGCTCAGAATCCCTCAGAAATTTTACTTACTTAACAAATGATATTATACAAAGTAATACAGACTAAATATTTAATTAACCAAAATAATAAAAACTGTTCCACACGAATTCAAGGGAAGTAGTAGAGAAATAGGCCACAGTTTTATTTTAATCTCCACATTAAATCTCTATATTAATTGCTATTTTGAATCTCTAGACCAAAAACATTAACCATTTGGTGTTCTTCACTACACAGTAGACAGAAACTCTTATTACACAGCCTCTCAGATTTTTTTTTTTTAAGATTTTATTATTTATTTGACAGAGAGAGACACAGTGAGAGAGGGAACACAAGCAGGGGGAGTGGAAGAGGGAGAAGCAGGCTTCCCGCCAAACAGAGAGCCTGATGCGGGGCTCGATCCCAGGACCCTGGAATCATGACCTGAGCCGAAGGCAGACGCTTAACGACTGAGCCACCCAGGCGCCCCAGCCTCTCAGATTTTTATTAATGAACTGTCAAGCTGGAGGGGGAAAGAGTTCAGGTATGATGGAATAAGTAGATTAGCAAATGCTCTTCCTAAAAGGCACCAACTAGAGAAAACTGTCAGGACAACCATTTGAGGGCTCTGGAAATTGACCAAAAACATAAAACAAATGAAGAAGTGGATACCATGAAAAACCATAAAACCACAGGTAAGAATTGTGGGAATCTGTAGCATTCTTGCCTGGGGCTGATCCCACCTTCCATCCCAGCTGGGTTGCCATGGTAATTATACAAGGGCAAGGCAAGCCTTGAAATTCAGCAGATGCACTTGCAGAGGAAGCTGACACGATTTGGACTGAAGGACAGAAAAAGTCCACCCCAAACAGTATTACCATTAACAGTAAGCGAACCCAGTATCAACACAGTGGCTCGGCAAACATGAAGTTGCGGCAAGCAAAGAACCAGCATATTAGCCAGATATTTCGCAGGGAGATATAGAAAATACACAGCCGTATGGGTTCTTAATATGTTCTCTACCCATCCACACAGGAGAGACCAGAGAGAAATCGAGCTATCTACAATTCCCTGGAAAACTATGATGATGCACACACACACAGGAAATCCAAGAGATCCCAGAGGAAAGCAAAAGCCAGGACAAACTCAAAAACTGCTTGAACTTTGAAAATACACCAAGAATCAGCAGCATGTGGAAGTAGCATATATTGGAACAAAGTGTTTAGTTGTTGTTGTTGTTTTTTAATATATTTTTTTTTAAAGATTTTATTTATTTGTCAGAGAGAGAGAGCATGAAAGAGCGAGCACAGGCAGACAGAGTGGCAGGCAGAGGCAGAGGGAGAAGCAGGCTCCCTGCCGAGCAAGGAGCCCGATGTGGGACTCGATCCCAGGACGCCGGGATCATGACCTGAGCCGAAGGCAGCCGCTTAACCAACTGAGCCACCCAGGCATCCCGTTTTTTAATATTTTATTTGACAGAGAGAAAGACAAGTGAGAAAGGGAACATAAGCAAGGGGAGTAGGAGAGAGAGATATAGACTCCCTGCTGAGCAGGGAGCCCAACAAGAGGCTCGATCCCAGGACCCTGGGCTCATGACCTGAGCCAAACCCAGATACTTAACGACTGAACCACCCAGGCGCCCCAAACGAAGTGGTTAAATACAAGCAAAGACCAATCACTGGCTGACCACTAAGCTAGGCTGATACAGGACTAATCCCTAGTTAGCAGGTTTAAAAATACAATAAAAAGTAAAAACTGAGCAGAGAGATCAGCAATCACTGCCCGTTCAACAGACTCCACAGATTCAGCACAGACACTTTATTAACCACAAAACAAAACAAGGCTAACAACCCTCAGGGCAAAAATCAGAACTCCAATCTGCTATATTATCCAAAACTTCCAGTTTTCAGCAAAAAAAAATCATGACTCATACAAAGAAATAAGAAAGTGTGTGCTCCATACACAGGGGATGGGGAGGGGAAGCAATCAACAGGCACTAACTCTGAAGGGGCAAAGATACTGAACTTAAAAGCCCAAGTCTTCAAAGCAGCTATTTATAAATATGTTAAATAATTAAAGGAAGTCGTGATTAAATAATTTTTTAAAGTATGAGATCTATGATTCATGAAACAGCAAATATAAATAAATAGAAATTATAAAAAAGAACCAAATGAAGCACTATTCATAAGAGCCAAAAGTGGAGATGTCTATCAGCTCATTCATAGATAAACAAAATGTGGCATATTCATAGCTACCTAATGGAATATTACTTAGCCATAAAAAGGAATGAAGCACTGACATATGCTACAACATGGATGAACCTTGAAGACATAAGCTAGGTGAAAGAAGCCAGATGCAAAAGGCCACATAGTGTAGGATTCCATTCGTGTAATGTCCAGAATAAGCAAATCCATCAAGACAGAAAATATATTAGTGGTTGCTAGGAGTTAGGGCAAGTGGGGAAGGAGGAGTAAGTGCTAATGGACAAGATTTCTTTATGGGGTGATAAAATGTTCTGGAATTAGACAATGAAAATGGTGGCATAACCCTCTGAATATAATAAACACTACTAAACTTTATACTTTAAAATGGTGAATTTTATGTTATGTGAATCTCCATTTTAAAAACAGAACCAGATGGAAATCATAACTTGAAAAGCACAGAAACAAAATTCAACAGATTTGAGAAAGATGAATAAATCAACCTAAAGATCAATAGAAACTACCCAAAATGAAAATCACAGGAAAAAAAGTCCCAATTAACAAAGGGCTATAAGGATACTATCAAGCATACCAACCTACATGTACCAGACATGAGAGAGAAAAAAGCTGAAAAAAAGTTCTGAAAGATGAGGCAGAAAACTTTCAAATGTTGATGAAAAATAATAATCTACCAATACAAGAAGATAAATTAAACCCCAAGTGGATAAACAGAAAGAAATCTACACCTTGAGACAAGGCAATTCTGAAAGCCACAACAGAAAAACTTCTATACCAGAACAACAGTGAAAGTAACAAACAACTTCTCATAAAGAACAATGAAAAACAAAAAACACTGAAATGATAAATTCAGAATGTTAAAAGAAACAGTAAATCAATAATTCCATATACCCAAAAAATTATTATTTAAAAATGAAGGGTAAACAAAAACATTTCCAAAGACTAAAGAAGACTGTTGCTAGTAAACCTGCCTTATGTGCACAAAAAAGAAACTACAGGAAATCTTTCAAGCTGACAACATACAGTAATTCAAATCCACCTGAACAAATAAAGAGTACCCAAAAAAGGTAAATATGAGGGTAAATATAAAAGGCTATATAAATATATGTTCTTTTATTCTCTTTAACTTTAAAAGACATCAAATAATAACACTATATTGTTGGGTTTATAATGTATTTGAGATATATATATGATAACAAAAAAGGAGAAGTGAATAGTGCTTTATGGAGCAAACTTTCTATATTTTACTGGAATTAATATTAACTTCAAGTAAGTTGTCATAAATCAAAATGCATTATTTGAATCCCTAGAGCTACCACTGAGAATATAACTTAAGGAACACCTGGGTGGCTCAGTGGTTACATGTCCAACTCCTCATTTCAGCTTAGGTCATGATCACAGGGTAGTGAGATCCAGCCCTCCATCAGGCTTTGCCCTAAGCAGGGAGTCTGCTTGAAATTCTTTCTCTCCCTCTCTCTTGGCCCCTCTCCCCACCTCCCCAACCGCCGGCTTGCTCACTCTCTCAAGCTCTCTCTCTCTCTAAAATAAACAAATCTTAAAAAAAAAAAAAAAATATATATATATATATATATATATATATAAACTTTAAAAACATAAAAAGGAAATTTAAATAGTACAATAAAAAATATTTAACACAAAAGATGACATAAAGGAGAAACAAAAGAACAAAAAAATATGAAATATATAATATATATAAAAAGAATATTTAAATATAGAAGGACTAAATATGCTAATCAATGACAACAATTTTGAGACTGGACCAAAAAAAAAAAAAAAAGATCAAACTATACATGCATGTAAGAGATACCCTTTAGATTCAATAACACAAATAGATTGAAAGCAAAAGACTGAAATGAAAGCAGCAACTCTCTCAGGTCCCCTCCCTCCTTAGGAGCTTTGTGCTATCATTCTGCTACAGCTCCATAAACCTTGCTTTGCTGCCCCCCACTCCCGCCACCAAAATATGAAAAGGAAGTCTCCATGCAAAAAGAGACTTAAAGCAGTCTTTTTTAAACAGTGGTCTGGGGCACCTGGTGACTCAGTGGGTTAAAGCCTCTGCCTTCGGCTCAGGCCATGGTCTCAGGGTCCTGGGATCGAGCCCCACATCGGGCTCTCTGCTGAGTAGGGAGCCTGCTTCTCCCTCTCTCTGCCTGCCTCTCTGCCTACTTGTGATCTCTGCCCGTCAAATAAATAAATAAAAATCTTTTAAAAATAAATAAACAAACAGTGGCCTATATTAAAATCATACAAAATATACATTAAAATCACATCTTTTCTGACCATGACCACAAGAAAACTAGAAATCAACACTAAAAGAAACTTTACGAAATCAACAAATACTTGGAAATTAAAGAACACTTTCCCTTTTTCTTTTTAACATATAATGCATTATTTTGTATCAGGGGTATAGGTCTGTGATTCATCAGTCTTACATAATTCCCAGCACTCCCCATAGTACATACTCTCCCCCATGTCCATCACCCAGCCACTCTATCCCTCCCACCCCCCTCCACTCTAGCAACTCTCAGTTTGTTTCCTGAGATTAAGAGTCTCTTATGATTTGTTTCCCTCTCTGGTTTCATCTTGTTTCATTTTTCTCTCTTCCTCTATGATCCACTGTCTTATTTCTCAAGTTCCTCTTATCAATGAGATCATATGATAATTGTCTTTTTCATCAACATATGATAATTGTCATAATACCCCCTAGTTCCATCCATGTTGTTGCAAATGGCAAGATTTCATTTTAATGGCTGCATAATATTGCATTGTATATACAGACCACATCTTCTTTAGCCATTCCTCTGTTGATGGTCATCTAGGCTCTTTCCATAGTTTGGTTATTGTGGACAATGCTGCTATAAACATTCAGATCTGTACATTTATATCTTTGGGGTAAGTACCCAGTAGGGCAATTGCTGGGTCATAGGGTAGCTCTATTTTCAACTTTTTGAGGAATCTCCATACTGTATTCCAGAGTGGCTGTACCAGCTTGCATTCCCACCAACAGTGTAGGAGGGTTCCTCTTGCTCTGCATCCTTGCCAACATCTGTCATTTCCTGACTGGTTAATTTTAGCCATTCTGACTGGTGTGAGGTGGTATCTAATTGAGGTTTTGATTTGTATTTCCCTGATGCCGAGTGATATAAAGCACTTTTTCATGTGACTGTTGGCCATTTGGATGTCGTCTTTGGAGAAATGTCTGTTCAAGTCTTCTGCCCATTTCTTGATTGGATTATTTGTTCTTTGGGTGTTGAGTTTGATAAGATCTTTATAGATTTTGGATACTAGCCCTTTATCTGATATGTCATTTGTGAATAACTTCTCCCATTCTGCTGGTTGTCTTTTGGTTTCATTGACTGTTTCCTTTGCTGTGCAAAACTTTTTTATCTTGATGAAATCCCAATAGTTAATTTTTGTGCTTGTATCCCTTGCCTTTGGCAATGTTTCTAGGAAGAAGCTGCTGTGGCTAAAGTCGAAGAGGTTGCTACCTGTATTCTCCTCAAGGATTTTGATGGATTCCTGTTTCACATTTAGGTCTTTCATCCATTTTGAGTCCATTTTTGTGTGTGGTATAAAGAAATGGTCTAGTTTCATTCTTCTGTATGTGGCTATCCAATTTTCCTAACATCATTTGTTGAAGAGACCTCTGTCTTTTATCCATTGGACATTCTTTCCTGCTTTCTCGAAAATTAGCTGACCACAGAGTTGAGGGTCCATTTCTGGGCTCTCTATTGTGTTCCACTGATCTATGTGTCTGTTTTTGTGCCAGTACCATACTGTCTTGATGATCCCAGTTTTGTAATAGAGCTTGAAGTCCAGAATTGTGATGTCACCAGCTTTGGTTTTCTCTTTCAATATTCCCTCTGGCTAGTTGGGATCTTTTCTGGTTCCATACAAATTTTAGGATTATTTGTTAAGGAACATTTTTCTAAATAGCCAATGGGTCCACAGAAAAATCACAAAAGAAATTTAAAAATGGGGGCGCCTGGATGGCTCAATGGGTTAAGCCTCTGCACTCGGCTCAGGTCATGGTCTCAGGGTCCTGGGATCGAGTCCCGCATCGGGCTCTCTACTCAGCAGAGAGCCTGCTTCCTCCTCTCTCGCTGCCTGCCTCCTGCCTACTTGTGATCTCTCTGTCAAATAAATAAATAAAATTAAAAAAAAAAAACCTAAAAACTTTTGTACTTCAAATGACACCATTAAGAACATGGACAAGCCACAGACAGGGAGAAAAATATTTGCAAAACACATAAAGGATAAATGTAATAAAGGATTTGTATACAGAACATATTCAGAACCCTTACAACTCAATAATAAGACAACCCAACCAAAACTGGACAGATTTTAATATGCATTTCACCAAATTATGTGAATATGCACATGAAAACAAGCTCAACATCATCAGCCATTAGGAAATAGAAATTAATACTATAGTGAGATACCACTAAACACATACTAGAACAGCTGTAGTTTAAATTTCACACAATTGGTGAAATTGTGTAAGAACCAGAGGCTTCATACATTGCTGGGGAATGTAAAACAGTACAGTCACTTTGAAGAAGAGTTTGGCAGTTCCTTAAAAACATAAACTTATCCTAAGACCCAGCAATTCCACTCCTCAGGATCTACCCAAGAGAAATGAAAACATGTATCTAGACATAGATTTGTACACAAAAATTTGTTGGCAGCAGTACTGGACAAAGGGCCAAAAAACTGAAAACAATCCAAATGCCCATCATTTTGTCAGTGTATAAACAACACGCAGTTTGATCTCTGGGAGAGAACACTATTCAGCAACATAAAGGAACAGAATACTGATAGACAATGTAATATGGATGAAACTCAAACATGCTAAAGGAAAGAAACCAGAACAAAAAAACAATATAATGTGTGGTTCCATGTATTTGAAATATCCCGCAGAGGCAAATCTATAGACAGAAAAAAGGTAAGTAGTTACCCAGAGATGGGGGTGGGAAAGGGGGTTGCCAACAACCAGACACAGAGAAACTTGTTGAGGTGACAGAAATGTGACAATTGCACACCTCTATAAATTTACTGAAAGCCACTGAATGGTACATTTACAACTGGTAAATTTTAAAGTATGTCAATAAAACTGTAAAAACATACATATATACATACATAACCAACAAAGAATATGCATCGAAATACATAGATGAAAAAATTTGGGCAATATACTGATAATTTTTTAAGATGAGTAATGAGTAATGGAAGCTCAGTATAGTACTCCTTCTAATCTTATGTATGTTAAAAAAAATCAAATCAAGTGGCTAGGTAGCTGTTCGCATATGTTATCTATCATCAGTGTTTCCCCCAAAACAAAGATGCACACAAACAAAAAAAATCCCAAAACCTATTTAACCTATGATATTGTAGCACACCCTCTGACCTGGCTACCTAACAAACTCCCCTCCATACCTTCATCCACAATGAGAACGAGAAAGCTAGGAGTCACCCACCCAGACTTCTCTGAAGATAAGGACAGTCCTGTGACCCAGTTCTGGTAAGATATAAGAAGGACTACCTCTAGATAGAATTTCTAGGAAACCTTTTCAAAACTGGCATTCATTCATTCATTTATTCGCTTATCAGCCCTTTTCCTTTCACATCCCAAACCAGGAACCTAAGGCTTTGATGACGTCATTGAGTTCTGTACCAACCCTTCCTTATCTTCCTCACTCAACTTCTTATTATATGAGACAAATAAGCCCCTTTCTTATTTAAGCTAATATGGTAAGCTTTTTTGTTCCTTGCTTGCAGCCAAATAATCCTCAAGGAACCTATTTTCTTATCTGTATTTAGAGACTGACTACCACTATTGTGATATTACCACATCACTGTCTCTCTCCTGCCCAGCACACTACTTAAGGTATTTCTACCATATTTTCTAAGATTAACTTGACTTCCCTTAAAGTGCCCAATGTCTTCTTTCTTTTCTTCTATCTCTCATTTCACAAAGCCTAGAAAGTCTCATTCAGCAGCAGTTATAATCAGGAATTCCCAGGTCCAAAAGAAACAGAATGAACAGGTAACTTATATTTCACTTGTTCAAAGTCAGGAGAGCCTGGGTGGCACACTCAGTTAAGCATCAGACTCTTGGTTTTGGCTCAGGTCATGATCTCAGGGTCGTCAGATCAAGCCCCACATCAGGCTCCACACTCCCGTGCGCAGTCTGCTTAGGACTGTCTCTCCCTCTCCCTCTGCCTCTCTCACCCACCCTGTATGCATGCATGCACACTCTCTCTCTCAAAGAAAAAAAATCAATAAAAATAAGTAAATAAATAAATTGTTCAAAGTCTAACATCTGACTTCTATATGCCTAGACTGATTTTTTTTAGCCCTTGGCATGTGTTAATTTGCATGACTGCCTTTCACAATTTCTATTAAAGCCACATCATTCTTGCTTAGTAATGCTGCCCCTTTTTTAAAGATTTATTTGAGAGAGAGCACATGCATGTGTGTGAGCGAGAGTAGGAGGAGGGGCAGAGAGAGAGACAGAACATCTCAAGCAGATTCCCTACTTAGCACAGAGCCCAATGAGCCCACTAAGCTCGATCTTAAAACTCAGAGATCATGATCTGAGCTGAAATCAAGAGTCAGATGCTGAACCAAATGAGCCACCCAGGTGCCCCTAATGCTGCCTTTTTCTGTAAGCACAGACCACTTACCACATAGAGCTATAAACCAAGAGTAGCAAAGAGCAAATACTGTATCAACTTGATCTGGCCTTTTATCCTAAAGATCTGCAGTATGTCATAAGCAGAGCCACCTTCATCATCTCAGCCTGGTTTACACAGTAATGATATATTAAGTGATGAAGTCAATTACTAGAAATATTACTGGTACTACAAACTTTTCTATTACTATTTGTATTTCTATTAGTGTAAAGTCATAAGTTTATACTATCTTTCAAAAGATCAACTTTCTTCAGTAAGTTAAAGTAGGTCATAAAAAATAATTTCCTTTTGTAGATCCACTGGCATCAGGAAAATTAAAAATCCCAATACTCACATACAACTCATATACTTCATACGTTCTATCAATTACAGTTATACAAATGAGTAGATGTTTAAAGAAAGGAAGAAACAAGTATGGCACAATCACCTAGGTTTTTTCTGGAAGTCTAAAGGCAATAGGAAAATTGTGGTCATTAAAGACACTGATATCAACTAACAACCTGCACAACCGCAATACAAAATAAATTAGAAAATTATTATTTAAAACAGTAAAGCATTCTGGGGCACCTGGGTGGCTGAGTTGGTTAAGTATTCAACTCTTGATTTCAGCTCAGGTCATGATCTCAGGGTCAGGAGTTGGAGCCCTGAGTCAAGCTCCACACTGGGCGCGAAGTGGGCTTGTGGGATTCTCTCTCTCTCTCTCCCTCTGCTCCCCCCACCCCTGCTGGCACTCTCTCTTTAAATACATAAATAAATCTTAAAAATAAAATAATATAAAATGATAAAGAACTCAGAATGAAAACATTTCATGGCAAGAAACAGTAAACACTAATATCCAATGATTCTCGTCACATGATTTGTACTAACCTACCTCTCTAAAATTATACAGTGACTATTTTTGCTCCATCTCTCACACAAATTAGTACAATTACAACAAAATGAATATGAACTTATAGTGGTTTCTATCCCAAAAAGTCTACCACTGAAAGATACCTCAAAAAGTGAAGGCAACAACTAGAATTTCATGATACTTAAATTTTTTCTAATGTACTTCAATTCTGATGGAGTCAACAAGATAATCTCTAAGCCTTTTGCATCATTTTTTAAAATCTATGAATCAAAAATCTTATATATTTCTACAGTAAAAACAGAAGATATGTCAAAGACATCACTGTTTACAAACTTCTACTTATTTTAGTGAATAATGAAATTCAATAGTAAATGACATTTTCTGTTAAAAAACAACCTGAATTCCACCTTACTATAAATTAGAAAATGAAAATATTTAATGAAGTACAAAATATTTCAGAAAGACTACCAAACCTTGAAAAAATCTTCAAGTTGTTTACTATTGTAAAGAGCGGGGATATTGGCAGAGAACTGCAGCAAATCTTCAGCACACTGTCTTCTCTCTTCAATAACTGTTTCATCAAATCGTCCTAGAATCAAATAAGAACCAAGACTTAAGGAAGGAAGGAAGGTTTATGAGAGTTTACGTTCACAGCTCAGAAAGAAGCAGCAGGCCTATCGCTGCTTTACTACACAGTCCTCTAGAGTCAAGTCTGCACTATCGGAATCAGCATACTCTCCCCCAAAATAGACAATAGTGTTTCCGACACAACAAGAGACAGAGGTGTGAACCGATAAATCAACAGCACAGGCCTACTTGAAGGCCTGTCCATGTAAGAAACTTAACATTTAAGAAGCTGGTTTGAAACTCAAGCTGAAAGGAGATTTCTAAAGAACTCTAATGGTTTTTCCATAGTAATTTAATACTGTAATTACTCATATAATTTTCCCTTTCCACTCTTTTTGATTTATAAAGGAGCTTAAGAGAGGAAATTATGAGAACATCTGTATATCAGTGGGGTCAAAAACCTCAGCTTGAAGCAAAAAAGCTTTGAAGCCAGACGCTATGTGTGCCGCTGTCAGCATCCGTGACAGCGTGCCTGTGAGTAAAAAGACGGCCCGCACAGCACCGGGGAGCTCTGATTTACAAGGTGATTGAAAGGTGGTTTTCATAGAATTTTTTTAATGCTATGTACAATTTGAATGCTGATAAGACATTTTAAAATATGATCATTTTGTACTCCTGTTAGATCAGATTCCTGGTTGGCATTTGTCATATGCCACGTAACGCTGACTGCGATCCAGGCTTCAAAAGAGGAGCATCGTCCCATAAACATTTTAAGCAGCTTTGCAAAATGTTAACAGAAAACTGAGGCACAAAGAGATTCCGAGTTACATAAACCAAGACAAGAATTTGAAGCTGAACCACAAAACACTATCATCTCAATGTGTCTCATGCTTATGGTAAAGTATTTACTTCATAAAAACAAAAAGAAATGGTTTTAGAGTTAGACGTGGTGCAAATCCTAGCTCTATCATTCACTAGCTATGAAACCTTAGATAATTTCTTCATTTGTAAAATGGAGAAAATGAACAATATACTTAAGACTCCCAGTTCTATGATAGGCACATAGTTAGCACTTAATAAATTAATCACGATGCCTTTGAATGTTCAAGTGTCATTACAGTGTCTAACATACAGAGCATACTAATTAACTCATACCTAGCTGTAAGAGTGAATGGTTTTTCAAAAAAAAAAAAAAAAAGTCTTAACTGTGGAACATTCTACATTAGAAAATAGCCGTCTTTCATTAATAAAAAGTCTTAACCGTGGTCCATAAATAACTTACTCAGCTAAATGGGTGGGTTCCAGAGACAACAGTCCTACCAAATTTCATGCATGTGTCCACAGGTACCTTTTTCTAGGGAACGACCGTGGAACTTTTATCAGCATCATCAAAGAGCCCAGAGCCCAGTAAAGGTTAACAGGCCAGAGGCAGTCAATTAGAGGAACCCTAATATTCAGGACAGTGCCGTATTGATGCTATATAACAAGCTGCCAGTTGCTAGCCCAGGGTCTGTTTTCACCTTCTTCCTTAGTAAAATAATCCCCAATTTCTAACTGTGGACATGGTAACCCAGAGGGGAAAAAAAAACAAAAACAAACTACATTCCCAGCTTGCCTTACAGTTACATGTGGACATGGACTATGTTCTCGCCAAAAACATATAAACAAAAGTTATATTGTAGCTTCCTAAAAATCTCTTTAAGAAATAGCCTTTTCTGCTTTCTTCTTGGCCCCGTCCAGGAAGGACTGTGACATGGGAGGTTAAAAGTGACAGAGCAACAAGACGGGAGCCTGGATTCCTGACCACTGGGGAGCTGCCCTGCCTGGAGCCACCTTCAGATCTCACACCATGAGAAAGAAATTGAGTTTTATTTGGTTTTAAGGTTTATCACAAGAAACCAAACCTAATACCATTATGCTAGTTGGTGTTCCTGTGTTCTGTGTTTCTATTATTTCCCAGTTCATATGTAACAATTCAATTTAACTCAATTCTCCCAATGATAATCTAAAATGATGTGCTAGCTTACCTATCAATAATATTATCTGGAAACAAACTTCCAAGCGCCTGTAGAGCAAATTTTCTGGACAACTATCTAAGTTATTCAATCTTGGGAAAAATCCACTAGCCAAACAGGTTAAAATGACAACTAATGTCCATTATTCCTTCTCCTGTCTAAATAAGAAATTAAGTATACACTGGTACTTATGATTATAGTCCAATATGTTTATCCTTTAAACACAATTTAATTCAGGTGCCTATGAATTAATATTAATAATTTTGTGAACATATATAATCTCAGAACAAAAATCCAGAAAATGCACAAAAAAATCATACTATGTTTCAATCCACAAAACCACCTGATACTATCTTCAAATGCATTAACTACTTGTCGAGAAATTTTAATGGAAAACTCACTAATATTTAATAACACCCTAAAAAGTCTCATTCAGTAGCTAAAACAAATACATATTAATTTGGGAGCTTCAATCCTAAATGTAATCAGTGATTCACCCCACTTCCCTATTTAGCTAGACTAAAATGCTTAAGCAATGAGTACATCAACTTCTAAAGAGAATAAAACATATCTTTATGCATTTCCATTCTACTAAACTTGGACAAGTGGAGAGGAATTAAGATATTTTTCAGAATGGAGCAAGCACAATAAAAAATAAAGGCTTTTGCAGTAAAAGGTTCAATTACACTGAATCCTATCATCAGAACAAACAAATGAAAGAACATGCTCACTTCTTTGTTCCTAAGATATTTCAGAATAACAACAACAAAAAAATGGGATTTGTAGCATAAATGAAAGAGAAGCAGATGAATTTTAATCCAATAGCTACTAGCCTTAATAGAGTAAACAAAGCCATCTAATTTTAAATTAAAAAAAAATAGTAGCAAGATTCAACAGTCATCCTAATTGTAGTCAACACCCTAGTAGCCACTATTCTCTAGTTGCTAGGCCTTTAGTAGCACCTAAACCTCACGTGAAAGCAGCAACAATGAGAAATCATAAACAGGAACTTCTTTATCACTACTTTAAATTTCCATTCACAGGGGCAATGTTTATTTTCCCATGAACAGAGTAAAAATTATAGCTGACTTACAAAAGAAAATGCAAAACATTTTTCATAAGAAGATTTATTGTGTAGTATTACATAACATATACTATATTATTTGTATGGGTATATGTTATATATAAGCCAGCCCCCACCCTCAGTGACCCAACAACGCTTTATTAAAAGCTAGGGGAGGGGCGCCTGGGTGACTCAATGGGTTAAGCCTCTGCCTTCAGCTCAGGTCATGATCTCAGGTCCTGGGATTGAGCCCCGCATCGGGCTCCCTGCTCAGTGTAAAGCCTGCTTCCCCCTCTCTCTCTGCCTGCCTCTCTGCCTACTTGTGATCTCTCTGTCAAATAAATAAATAAAAATTAAAAAAAAAAAAAAAAGCTGGGGAGAAAAAATTAAATTCAAGCATTCTAATTAAGCTGGTAACTCACTCAAAATAAAGGCTCTCTCTGATTTATTAAGCCACCTTTGGACATTCTTTTTTTTTTTTTTTTTTTAATGTAGAATACCACCCAGATACCAGAGCTTACAACTTTTTTAAAATGCAAATGTCAATGATCAAAAACTGGCTATATGGAACAAAAAGTTGCCCTTGACCAGTAAGAAACTAGCGAGAAAAACCTGATGCTGATTCTTAACTGAAGCAAAAATTCATTCAGAGTAAAAACAAAGAGAGGCCGAGGTTTCCGGGTGTGAATTCTTCCCAGTCAACAGCACCAAGAACATACCTGTAAATAAACAAGTTGGATTTACTGCTCCTTGCAACCAGGCAGAATGTATACTACTGGGCACCCTGGGGCATTTCACTGAGAGGGTGTGAAAATGGACTCACAGGATCTGGGCTTGTGTTAGGTACTTTTGGGAAAGGTTTAAAGAAATGGGGGCTTTGCCCTGGTTCGGATGCTGTTAGGAATGTTCGGATGTTGTTAGGAAGTGGGGATAATTCTATGGGTTCTACGAATTCTATCTAATTCCATGATGCTACAATTTTAATAAATCTTCTTATGAGGCAAGATGAATGAAGAGAAGCTAAGGATGTGATTTACATGAAGAGGCAGCAGTCACTCACAGCTGCTGAGATAAAGAAATGCTTGATCATTTTCATGACTTCAACAACATTCATGTTTTTGTGCTCAGACAGGATTCCAGAGTGGTCTTGTTTTTGTCTTGATCCAAGGACACAGAGTGGCCTTGTCTAATGCTCCTGTTCTGTGCAACTGCTTACGTTCAACAGGAGAACAACACGACATAGACATGAATGCAAGGCCAAACTCCAAGAAACACCAAGGTGGAAAGAAAAAGTAGTGCAAGGCCAGTTCCTTCTTAGCTATCAGGAACTGCTTTTCTCTTTCTCATAGGAAAGCAAAGTGTGATAACAGATCTAACAAAACAAACAAAACAATGATCTAATCCTGAGAAAGCAGACAGGTGGACAAAACTGTCTCATACCTTTAAAAATGTCACTGTCATGAAAGACCAAAAAAATGCATAAGGAATACTCAAGATTAACCTAGAGGCATGATCCTAGATCCAAAAACAAACCTAAAAAGGACATTTTTAGAACTGAGGAAATATGAATATGGACTGCACATTTTATATTATTGTATCAAGGTTAAATTTCTTGAGTGTGATATGGAATTGTGATTATAGGAAAAATACGAAGCGCAAGGGTGAAATGTCACAATATCTGCAACTTATTCTCAAATGGTTCAGAAAGAAAAAGAGAGATACGTAGAGAGTCATAAAAAATCGAGCAGATTGTTAATAATCAATGAACTTGGGCCAAAGGTATAAAAGTATTTACCACATTATTCTTTTGTGGGTTTTTTTTCCTGTAAACTTAAAAATTTTGCAAATTAAAAAAAAAAAAAACCTGGAAAAAAATAAGTTAGGTGCTCTACTGGTAAGATGTAAAACTGAAGGGGAAAACAATGAACTCAGCCTAAAGGAAACAGAAAAAACCTCCTAGGAGAGGAGACCTCTGAGAAGTCTGCAAGGCTAACAAGAAATTTCACAGTGGAGCAGGGCAACACTGAATTCGGAGACACAAGAATATGGTATGTTAGCAGTAACTGAGCAACAGAATATAGCTGACAGCAGCGGGTATGTGTCGAGCACTGAGCTAGACACACTAGAGTTGTAATCCATAGAACAGGAAGGTATTTTCCCTATCTTACCAATAAGAAAATAGACTCATATGTTCACTTGTACAAGATCACATTGCTAGTAAATCAAGGAGAGAGGATTTGGGCGTAAAGCCACAGGATTCCAAAAGGCATGTTCTTTTCACTATACTGCTAGACTAGTAACTACATTTTTGCTGGTTGTGTCAACTACAATAGGATTCTCTTTTGCTGCTGAGGTTCCCATACTAAAAATGTGAGAGCAGTTAAAAAGATAGATGCTTAGCCAACAAGTGCCTCCATGCAAGGACAGCTGCAGCCTGCTGGGTTCACTGCAGTTACCAAGTGCTACAAATGGACGGTACCATTTACTAAGAGAGATAAACAGCTTACTTATCAAGATTAATAAGAAATTTTCACGCCATAATATATAAGGATGTGGAGAAAAGTTGAAGATAATCCATTAGCAAGAGCAGTAATAGCTACAAATCTCAACCAATTTAGAAACCACTCCTTTTCACCCAGTGACAAGCTTCCTGTTTAAGAAGCTGGGCTGTGTATCTCTCCATATTAAAGTTAAAGATATAGGGATGCAATTAAGTTCCACAGTACAAAAAGTATAAAATAAAAAGTAAAACCATCCCTCCTCCTACATCCTGAGAAGGTACATATATTATACAAATGTGTGTGTATTCACATAATAACATATGTCTATTCAAACACAGATGTGAGCTTACTAAACATAGTGCTGTAAAACACTTGTTTTCGTGCCTTAAAAATGTAGCTTGGATATCTTACCAGACCGGTATATTTCAAAGAGCTAAAGAATTCTATTAATTGGGTAAATTATGGCATATCTGTGCAATCACATAATGAGAAAATTCAGTTTCTGTTCCATTTTCCTCTACTGAAAATGCTGCAAAGAACACCCATGCGTTATGTACATGTGTGTGCACACATTTGTGTGTGCATATTTATATGTCGGGCATGGTCCTACACGTAGAAGATATAGCCATCAGTAAGAATAAACCAGTCTCTACTCACACAGTTGTGTTAAGGACTCAGAGAGAAAGGGAGAGAAAAAGACAGTTAAGGGACGCCTGGGTGGCTCAGTTGGTTAAGCGGCTGCCTTCAGCTCAGGTCATGATCCCAGCGTCCTGGGATCGAGTCCCACATCGGGCTCCTTGCTCGGCGGGGAGCCTGCTTCTCCCAATGCTTCTGCCTGCCTCTCTGTCTGCCTGTGCTCGCTCGCTCTCTCTCCCTCTCTCTCTGACAAATAAATAAATTAAAAAAAAAAAAAAAAAAAGACAGTTCAGTATGAGGGAGGTCTCTTATTTTTAGAATATAAAAGAACCCTTTTTGGTGTGCATTTAGAAGGATGATTCTTAAAATTCCCCAGATTGGGGGCTACCTACGTGGCTCAGTTGGTTAAGCGTCTGCCTTCGGCTCAGGTTATGATTTCAGGGTCCTGGGACTGAGTCCCACATCGGGCTCCCCACTCAGCGGGGGTATGCGTCTCACCCTCCCTCTGCTTATCCCCGCTGCCTCACACATACACTCTCTAATAAAGAAAATCTTAAAAAAAAAACAAAAAAACTCAGGGTGCCAGGGTGGCTTAGTGGGTTAAAGCCTCTGCCTTTGGCTCAGGTCATGATCTCAGGGTCCTAGGATGGAGCCCCTTGTCAGACGCTCAGCGGGGAGCCTGCTTCCCCGCCTATCTCTCTGCCTGCCTCTCTGCCTACCTGTGATCTCTGTCTGTCAAATAAATAAATAAAATCTTAAAAAAAAAAAAAAAAGCTCCTCAGATTGGTGAATTTTAATTATTCGCATCTTCATAATTAACATAGAATGTTGGGATGCCTGGGTGGCTCACTTGGTTAAGCCACTGCCTGTGGCTCAGATCATGAT
>PISX010011495.1:0-65042 GCA_004024625.1 Mellivora capensis
CAGTTTGGCAACCGTGGCCATTGCTGCTATAAACATTGGGGTACAGATGGCCCTTCTTTTCACCACATCTGTATCTTTGGGGTAAATACCCAGTAGCGCAATGGCAGGGTCATAGGGAAGCTCTATTTTTAACTTCTTGAGGAACCTCCACACTGTTCTCCAGAGTGGCTGCACCAACTTGCATTCCCACCAACAGTGTGAGAGGGTTCCTCTTTCTCCACATCCTCTCCAACACACGTTGTTTCCTGTCTTGCTGATTTTGGCCATTCTAACTGGTGTGAGGTGGTATCTCAATGTGGTTTTAATTTGTATCTCCCTGATTGCTGCCATATTTCTTTCATTTACTTCTGATACCTATTTTAAGGAGAGTTCAGCATTTCTGTTTTGTCTTCAAGTATCTTCAAATTGCTACTTTAACCTTATAAACCTTCTCTGTGGAAGTTTGGGGATGTTTTACTTATTATAGAAATAC
Source organism: Mellivora capensis (assembly GCA_004024625.1). Classification (NCBI taxonomy): domain Eukaryota; kingdom Metazoa; phylum Chordata; class Mammalia; order Carnivora; family Mustelidae; genus Mellivora; species Mellivora capensis. Next base: position 473 of record PISX010011495.1, read on the forward strand.
TGTCAGCCTTAATATGAAATGTAGTTTTTATTTTATGCTGGCAATTAATCTCACATGTCAAATGAAGGCTAAAGGACATGCCATAAAATTACACTGTGCCAGATTTGCTCTATGATCCCCTTCTAATGCATTGTAATTAAGCTACCAAACTTATCTTTCTGAAATATTCTTTATGATTCCACTCCTCAGATTGCAAGCCCTAACTATCCCTGAGCTAAAATTCAAACCCTTCCTTTAAGCTTTCCGAATACTCATAAATTGGGCTATCCTATTCAATCAAAAGCTCTTTTTTAATATAACAATGTTACATTAGTTTCAGGTTTACAACATAGTGATTTGACAAGTCTTTACATTATGCTATGCTCACCACCAAGTGTAGCTACCATCAGTCTCCATAGCACTGTTACAGTACCACTGACTATATTCCCTATGCTGTGACTTTTATCCTTGTGACTTATTCATTCCATGACTGGAAGACTATATCTCCCACTCTCCTTCATCCGTGTTGCCCATTCCCCCTACCCTGTCTATCTCTTACTCTCCCCACCCCCTGGCAGCCCTCAGTTTGTTCTTTGTATTTAAGGGCCTATTTCTACCTTTTGTTTACTCATTTGTTTGTTTTCTAGATTCAATATGTAAGTGGAATCATATGTCAACCAAAAACTTGACTTCTGAAAGGCTAATGGTCTTACTATCCATGCATATTCTCATCCATGTACCTTTTCTCATTCTATTCCCCATCCCCTGCCTCTCATGCACTTAGTTCATGGTCTAATATAGGTTTCATTTCTTTAAAGAAACCTTTGATGGTTCCTGTACTCCGTACTAACATCTGTATAGCATGTATTTGTCAGTGTTAATTTTTATCATATGTAAAACATGTTATGTTTTACTGATACAGAACTTGTATATACCAGCTACCTGCTGGTGTAGACACTAATGTGACTTATCTACTAGAGGTACCACGGACACCAAACTCAAGAAGTCCTAAACTCAACTCAACCAGTTCTTTCATAAATCTGCTTCTTTCCCCAGTTGCCCAAACACTAAAATACATCAGTTTACTACATATAGAAATAAGAGAGCTTTCCAAGATACCCTTTTCTCTCACTCTCCATATTTGGATTTATTTATGAGTCTTACCAGCTTCGCCTCCTTAATGTTTCTCTGATTTAGTTAGTACCTCTTCTTCATTCACACTCTCTGTACCATAGGTTAGGCCTTTGTGATCTTTTACTTGGGCTAGTCAAAGCACCCTTTATAGTCTTTTTACCCTTAGATCCATCCTTCACTTAGAAGCCAGAGTGATCGATCTAAAATGAGAATTCAAACTCATAATTCAGGTCCTTGCAAACCTTCTCAGGCTCCCTGTCCTCTCAGGACAGTTTCACCCTTCTTATTATGATCTTTATATAAGATTTTCCATGACCTAGCCCCTTATTCTCTTTGCAGAATTACTTCTCTATGCATTGAAATGTGTGCCTAGGAAGACCGAACTGCTTGTAGTTCTTTAAGGGATGATATTTCCTAATCATGTACATTTGATTGCACTTCTCTCTCACCCTGGAATGCCCTTTCCATCATTCTTCTTCCCTCAATTCCAACTCATCTTTCAAGGTGAAGCTTAGATAGCACCCTCTCCAGGAATCCTTCCCTAAACCACTTTTTTGAGCTAAGTGGTTTTTTTGTGTGTGTGTGCGTGTAGCAGCAATCCATACCTCCTTCCCTCTTGGTATTTTTATTGAGTATCCACTTGGTGGGCACCTGGGTGGCTCAGTGGGTTAAATGTGCTTTTGGGTCACGTCATGATCCCAGGGTCCTGGAATTGAGTCCTGTATTGTGCTCCCTGCTCTGCGGGGAGTCTGCTTCTCCTTCTACCCCTGCCCCACTCCTGCTTTCTCTTGCTATCTCTCTCTCTTTCTCAAATAAATAAATAAAATCTTTTTTTTAAAAAAGGAGTATCCACTTTCACATCTGATTAGATTGTAAGCTAATTAAGGTTCTTCCAGAATTTGATGCAGTGTTTAATACAGAGAAGATGCAAAAATGATTTTAAGATGATTATGCAAAATAGTAATAGAAGATGTAATAGAATTCTCTAGAGAAACAGGGCTGAGAGAGAGAGGGGGAAAGAGAAAGAAAAAAAAGAGAGAGAGAGAATGTGTGTGTGTGTGTATAGGGAAAGAGAAAGATTTATTTTAAGGAATTGGCTTATGCAGTTTTGGAGGCTGGCAAGTACAAAATCCACAGGGTAGAGCAGTAGACTTGAGACCTAGGGAGGAGCTGATACTGCAGTTTGAGTCTGATGGTCTCTGGCAGAATTCCTTCATGTCAGGGGAGGTCGTTCTTTTTTCTGTTAAGGCTTGGATGATTGATTGGATGAGACTGATTGATTGGATGAGACTCAGCCACATTATGGAGGGTAATCTGCTTAACTAAAAGTCTACTGATTTAAATGTTAAATCTCATCCAAAAAATACCTTCATAGAAACATCTAGAATAGTGTTTGACCAGACATGTGGGTACCATGGTTAAAGTTGACACATAAAATTAAGCATCACGGAAGCATTCTAACTTATTTAGGTAAAAGACTTAGACTTATTTAGGTAAAAGACTCTGAACTGTTGATGGAACTGTATCTATATCTTAGACATTTTATTATAAAAATAACACATGGAAAACTGGAAACAACCTAAATATCATAAGGGATTATGTGAATAAATTATAACATCCTATAGAAGAATACTATGCAGTAATTTAAAAGCATTAGGTTTCTATATGCTGGAAAGTTTTTTTGTGTGTGTGAAAAAGGAAAGTTGTAGGTAAAGTATGATTCCATATTTATTTTTTTAATTCCATGCAGGTAAAATAGGTTATAGAAGGGCAGAAAAAGTTGACAGATGTTAGAACAAAGTGTGAAGAAAAGAACTTTGACTTTTTACTTCATGTGTGTTTGTATTGTTTTAATCATTTATAAGAAATATATATATTACTTTCATAATTAAATAATCTTTAAAATAATGACATGTTCAGAAAACTCCAGGAAGTTGTAAAGATAAGAAAAATCACCTACCTGTGTTCCCTCCATCAGAAATAACCAGTCATTTCTTGTGTGTGTATGCGTACTTTGCAGACATCTAGACACAGGCACATATGCGCATTCTTATTCCATGTACATTTGGTTATTTTTCTGTAGCCTGCTTATCAAATATCATGGATGTCTTCCCATATCAAAAAAATATTCAACTGTATATTTGATTGTAATGACTGCATTACATTTTATTGCGTGGAATATATGAATTCCATAATTTAACAGCTCTCCTGTATAATAGTTTTATTTATATCATAGGAAATAACCATGTAGATCATTCCCTATTTTTGAGCAATACTTAGATGAATAGCATTATACTTACTTTTCCCAGTTCTCTGATTATTTCTTTTTTTTTTTTTATTAATTTCATTTCTTTTCAGCGTAACAGAATTCATAGTTTTACAACACACCCAGTGCTCCATGCAATGCGTGCCCTCCATAATTATTTCTTAAGATTAAATCCTAGAAGAAGATAACTGGTTCAAAGTCTGTGTAATAACATTTGTTTCTTTAAGAACCTCACCCAACACTAGGCTTTATTAATATTTTTAATCTTAGGACAACCTGATATGGGAAAAATTGATGATTTATTTTCTATGTATTTATTCTTCCAGGCGATGTGTATTTATTTGCTTTTCCTCTTTTCTTATGAGATAGAATTAGAGTTAAAAATAATAATTCATTTTATATTCTAAAAAAATAATTTATTACTGAAGTAAAATTAAATTTCTTGGTATGTCTTCTCTCTGTTTTCAAAAGTTGTGGAAGCATTTTTTTTGAATGACATAACTGAACAGTATTTAGAAGTTGAACTTTGTCCGTAAGTATAAAATTTTTTCTAACTCACAGCTACATAATTTGAATATAGTTAATTTCTAGTTATAAATTATATGGTTCATGGTAAAAGCTCAACCAAAAGGAAGAATGCTAATCTGAATTATATATACTTCTTTATTCTCAAGTAAAACATATTTTATAAATGTTTGAAAATATTACATTGATATTGTTTTCAGTTCACTAATGTGGTTGGTTTTCTAGTAAATTGAAAGTCTTTTTGTAAAATGAAAAATCATTATAAATAACAGAAATTGTCTCTCATTATTTATTATGAAATTTGCATCATTATGAATTACCTATTCAGAAATAAAGGAAGATACAAATACAATGAATTGAACTAATTTCTTTTAGGGAATTTTTTAAATAACTAGATTAAACTTAAATTTTATGTGTTGCATAATTATATAATTATTCTTTCCTTTATTCATCATTTATTTATTGAGTGTATACTAACTACATCACTTTGTCTTCAGTGCCAAGGATAAAAATTAAATGACACATAGTTTTTTTTAGACTTATTAAAAATATTAATCTTGGACTCTTTTGTTCAAATTTAACCAGTCATTTGGGAACCCTGTTTACTTTGTTTACTCTTTTCCCTGCGTATGTGAAAAAGTAAATTTATGCCTACCTGTTATCTACATGATAACAAATTCTAAATTAGTAAAATATTTAGTAATGAAATATTTCTTTGTATTGCCACTTTTCATTTTAAATGTCCTTTAAATACCTCTCAGTATCTAATATTCAGTAGCCTCTGTCCCTTTGTAGTGTGGGCAGAGTCCCAAACAATTGATTTAAATATTTTAGATATCATTTTCTTTTCCCTTAGTTTGATTTCTTGCTAATTCTAATGTGGAAAGCATAGCTGTTCACAATTATATTTTTGAGAATAATCATATATCTTTGTCACCTTTTAACATGTCAGAATCTTTTATTGAAAAATATGACTTAACTGTCTTGTGAAGTAAGAAAACTTTAAATGCTGTGTGATTATTTTCATCAAACAGGTGAAAAAGCTAGGGCAAATAGGTTTACTACTTGTCTAGAAAGCAGTTAAGAACTTAGATATGTTAGCATTCTAGTTTTATCCTTAATTTTAATTTCATTAGATGATAATATCAGTTTATTTTCACAAAGTGAAAATGGATGAATAGGATAATTAGATTCTCTTTTGTTTCAAATTATGTGATAAACATGTATAAAATTAATAATTCAAAAATATATTTTTAAGTTACATTATTAATAAGTTTAAAAATCTGTAGAGTAATGTGGTTTCATATATTATAGGACAGTTATTAATCAATTATTATGGTTTTGCTTCTGACAGTGAATTCCTGTGACAGTTAATTAACCTCTGGGAAAGCAACATGAAGAATATTGTTGTTTTAATTTGCAAGGACTTCTATCCCTCCTAGGATATTCTTAAAGTTGCATAATAATAATAAAAATAAGAGAACTTCTAAATGAAAAATAATACTTGTCTTCTGTTAGAATAGTTTACTGAAGGGAAGTCCTCCCTGAAAAGATCACAACAGAGCATCTGAGTAGAAATGTTCAGTTTTTTCCACTGACAGTAAATTTGCTCCATATAATCACTTAAAATCCTTTGATTCTAACTGACCTGATTAATCCCAATTATGCTCTCTTAATAGAATTACACATGAGGTTATATTTTATCTTGAAAATGTGTCATCAGTGTCTGAAACTAATGGTAAAAAGCAGGAAAATACAAGAGGCAGGCAGGTTGAGGACAGTTGTGCAAGAGAATAGATACAAATTAAAATCCCCAGCTTGTTGACTTATAGTAGACAATCTGTGTTTTTATTTTCTATCTTCCTAATGAGCTTCAAGATATTTTTTTTTCACAGAAGTAAACTTTAGTAAAGTTATTGGATTCAGACTTTGAAATTGATGCCAGCTTCCCCTAGGGTATTTAGTTTTCGAAATGGGCTTTATTATGAGTACCAAATACTATGGTACCTCCCACCCCTTTTTCATACTTTGTACCATCTAACCAGTTGAAGTATTTTTTATATAAATTCTTATTTACAGAATATAAAAAGCAGTCTGGACATGTGTAGCTTTATGCATTTCACTGCAGTTGTCTGAAAAATGATAAACTCAAAGACGATATTTTCTAAGTAACTGAGCACATTGGTCCTCCCTATAATTATCCAGTATTCATATTGCATCTTTTAATTATTTGGAAACTGAGTTATAAGCACATATTGCAGATATGAAGGAAAGTAAAGAAGGTAACTTTTGTTTCTTTCAAACACTCATGACAAATTTTAATTTTGACAGTCATGGACAACATCTGGTGCTCTTACTCTTTGGAAGAAGAAATATCTGGAAAGTAAGTAAATAAAAATATTAGAAAAAATCTTTAAATGTAATATTCAAGATACATATGTTATATGTAAAAGATATATAAGATATGTATCTTAAATAGAATATTTAAAGTATAAATCTGAATTTATCTTACGTGTTTCACATGTTGTTTCTGTAGCAAGAACTTGCTCTGTCATACAAAGTGTCTAGAGGAGAGACAAAATGGGAAGGCAGAGCTTATCTTCCTTGGAGTTATTTTCCACCAAATGTGACAAAATTCAATTCATTTGCAATTCATGGATCAACAGATAAAAGAAACTACGAAGCACTTTACCCGATACCTCAACATGAACTGCAACAAGGACAAAAACCTGATTTGTAAGTAGAAATTAAATAAAGGTAGGTTCCAACTCTCAGTTTTTTGTAAACTAATTATGGGTAGAACAGTAGTAACATTTTTCACTCCAAGAAAACATATGTGTTCAAATACCTAGTAGAGTCATGTGTTCCCTCATGGTCCTCAGTAAATACTTGACAGACTGACTCTGGACAGACATAGTCTCTCTTACTGCTGTCAGTAGAGCACTTATATTTCTATAGTGGTATGAGAAAAGTCTTGCTTAGTGAGTATTGCAACAGCAAGTATCGAAATATTGTTGCAAATTCATATATGATTCCTTTCAGAGCTAAATGGCCAGAGACATCTATGTTCTGGTATGAGTAAAGGATTAATAAAGCCTTTCTTGCTGTTTGAGAATGTGACCTTCAGTTAACTTTCTAGCTCACTTCCTCTGGTAACCTCATAAAGATAAAAATGTCAACAGTATTTCTAGGCAATTTTGCCTGTCATAATAATGACCCTTAATTGGTAAATTGGTTCTGATCTGAGAGGAATTATCAATAAACTCTGAATACCTGATAGGGGCAGCATGTCTTTGGGATTTCCCTTTAGAAGTTTTGTTTCCAATGGGGATGCTAGAAACTATAATAATGGAGTTGTTATCACAAGAGATATTGGCTCCTGTGGAGCATGAAGGCATGTAAGCTAAGGTATCTCCTACACTTCCTTAGTTTGAGTCTTAGTTCTTTGCACCTGAAGCTGTCACTTAAGGAGAATGTAGCTCCTGGCCAGCTTTCCAAGTGCTTCATGGACTGCTGTAAACACAGTAAAGGCAAATGCTGTCCTGGAGAAAGCTGAGATTCCTGCTCTGTATATCTCTGGGTGTGCTTGGTGGCCAGTCTGGTGAGTTTGCCTATTTAACAGAGCCTAACAGAGATATCCTGGTTAGCTTTGCACCATGGTAGACTAACTTCCCTGCCTTTTTACCTTTAGAACGTGCTATACTGTCCTTCTCCCTGTTAGCTTTCTCCTTCCTGTTATGCTCTTACTTCACTCACTTTGCTTTATCTTTTCTAGTCTATTCCTTTATTCTGCCTGACACACATTTCCCTTCGCTTTTGTCCCCAGTCCTAACCCTTTTTCTTATCCTTCCCTTTTGCTTTTCTCTTCTTGCTACCTCTTATCCATCTCTGTTGTTTTCCTATCCTCTTTTATTAATTTTTAAAAAATTGAAGTATAGTTGATACATACACAATGTTACATTAGTTTCAGGTGTACAAAATAATGATTCAACAAATCTATATACTAGGCTATGTTCACAACTGTAGCTGCCACCAGTCTCTGTACAATGAATGCTGTTATAATACCATTGAGTATATTCTCTAGGCTGTACTTTTTATCCCTGTGACTTATTCATTTCATAACTGGAGGTTTCCTTAACTTCTTAATTCTGGATTGATAGTGTGACTCTAAAGCGGGTTTAGCCTGGTTCAGCCTGGTCAGGGGAGCAGAATGGGACAAGAATCCAGATGCAACTCACTCAGGGCCCTCAAAATAAGATGGTTTGTTTCTCTGGTTCTTCACCAGCTAATGCCTTCCTGTATTCAGGCTTCTCATTTATAAGTTATTGGAGACTTACCCTAGATGAAAGTGTGAGTATACGATTGTTCAAGGTAGAGTCAGGGCAGAATGATTTCCTGCACAGCTGAGACCCACTGTAACATTTAGTTAAGCCTTTGTCTCCTCATTAAGCCACAATACTTAAATGGTTTTCCTAGAAAGAAAATAAGTAGGATTAAATCCTTTTTACATTCACCTCTCTTGCTTTGGCAAAGTAGTCTATCCTCTAAGTTACAGAGCTGAAACTTTAAAATGATTATCTATATGGCATATAAAGTATATCAAAATTTGAATGTAAAAACATCTCTAAGAGTATAATACTTGTTTAAGGCTAGATAGAATGAATCAGGTTTTGAGCGTTGATTTTTAATTCTTCCCTCAGCTGTGAAGGAGCTTTTCTAGAATTAAGAGGAGAGTGTTTTGAAATGTGGGTGAATTTCAGAGCTGAATGTTTGATAGCAAGAGTGAGAAAGTTTTACACATAGAATTCCTCTTACCTTTGGTATTTTTAAAATATAATGTTGTTCTGTCACAAATAAATAGCCCTTCAGGACAACTATTTTACAAATGCATAATTCATTTCAGTTCCAACCTTCTTTTTCTTTGTGTTTAGCCATCGTCTGGAATACTTCAAGCCTTTCAGTTTTAATACACTGCTTGGAGAAGAATGGAAACAACCAGAATCAGAGCTGTGGTTAATAGAGAAACCTGATGTATAGGAGTATAGTAGATGACCATATCAGTCATTTCTTCTCTGTATCTTTTAAGGTAAACCAACAATATATATAATCTTTTTAATCACGATACCACCAGTACACTTCAAGAACAACTATTTTCATAGAGATCAGGGAAATTGAGTATCTTTGTAGCAAGTTGTATATGAATTAACAAGAAAGTAGAAAGTTTGTAGATGACTTTATCTAGAAAGTGAAAATGTTTCTCAGAGTAATTCAGTCTAGGAGCCATCATGTTCTATCTGCTTTGCATTTCCATCACCCCAGATACCCCTGGCTCTATCAACCAACACTGTTATTTCTCTTCCTACCTCCCTAAACCTCAGCTAGCCTGACACTGGAACATCTTATTTGTGCATTTTTTTAAGTTCCATGTAATATACAGTAATTCTTTACTTGGAATCTTCTGTGCATTCTTGAAGTAGATTGAAAACAATGACCTATTTCAGATAAGCAGGACATCCACATCTGTTAAGGCATCATTAAGATACATATGTATGTAACCAGCTGTTTTTCATGTCTTGAGACTATTTTTAGTCTGTAGAAGGAAATGGAATGAAGTAGTCTTAAATTTGGGCAGCAGGTTCTACTTTCATTTACAAACAGATGACATTTTCTTAATGCTGTTAAACCAGATGCCAAAATATCTTCACTTTATTTTATAAACATCAAACACTCCTGGTCTAGAATTTTTCAAATTTTGTGTTGTGATATAGTTCAGTGTTTAAAGCCATCTAGTATATCATCTATGAATTTCTCCACCAAACCTGATCCTTCACTAGCATTCTTAACTCAGAGATTAGCAGTCTTTCAGGAGAATTTTTTTTTAAAGAACTTTTATTACTTGTACAGAATACCTAGTTGTCTACCCAACAATATAATTTATCCTCTTGTTTTTTACTAACAGAACTTGAATTTTTAGGGTCACTGCACAAAAACATTTTTCCAGATTCCTTTGCAGATAGAAATGATATGATAAAACAGTTCAGGTTAATGAGATGTGAGTATGCAGGGTTAGGTGGAACTTCAAGAAAAGATGTTTTAAAGATGAAAGATTCAGCTGCCATACATGTTTTAACTTTTGTCCTTTGCCCTCCCCTTACTTTTTCCTGCATTGCATAATTCAAACCTGAGGTAACACACTAGCTATATTGTATCAATGAGGAGACAGTCCAGGTTCCCCTGAGCAGTAAGGCAAATAAAGTAATGTATCATATCTGGACTGCCTACCTATAGATTTCTTTACATAGGAGAAAATAAACTGCCTAATTTGCTATTCCAAATTGATCTATAGATTCGATACAATCCCAGTTAAAAATCACAGAAGGCTTTTTGGGGAGTATAAATTGACAAACTGACTCCAATTTTATATGGAAAGGCAAGGGACCTCAAAATAGCCAAAACAATTTTGAAAAAGAACAAAGTTGGAAGACTTATACAATCTGACTTCCAAACTTACTACTAAGCTTCAATAATAAAGACGGTGTAACCTTGGCATAGATTTAGACAAATACATCAGTGTAACAGAATGGAGAAACTGGAAAGAGAACAACATGCAGTTCTTTTGATTTTTGACAAAGATGCCAATGTATTTAAAAAGGAAAAGGATAATCTTTTCAACAAATGGTATTGAATAACTGCAAAAATCATGAAAACAAAAACAAAACCTTGACCCCTTCTTAACAGCCTACAGAAAAATTAATGTAACTGATGAAATGAAAAAGTTCTGGGAGAAAATCTTTATAATCAGGGTAGAGAATAATTTTTTTTCCCAAATAGGACATGAAAGGCACCAACAAAGAGAAAAAGATTAGACTTCATCAAAATCAAAACTTTCTGTTCATCAAAAGCTTCCATTAAGAAAATGAAGAAGCAAGTCACAGATTGGAATAAAGTGTTCAAAGCATACATATCGGACAAAGAATATTTATCCAGACTATATGAAGAATATAAACCAGTAATACAAGGAGAAGCCAGTTAGGGACACTTCACAGAAAGAAATATACAAAAGGCCAATAAGTATATAGAAAGTCAACATCACTTATTTTCAAGGAAATGAAAATTAAAGCCACAACAAGATACCACTAACTGACTAAAATTACAAAATATACACATTGGTTAAATGGTTAAAACTGAAAAAGATAATGGGAATGTAGGGTACCGGGTACCTAGAACTTTCATACCATAGGGATAGGAATGTAATATATGGTACAGCCACTTTGGAAAACTGAAAATTTCTTAAATATACACCTACTCTATGTTTCAGCAGTTTCATTCTTAGATATACACTCAAGAAACGAAAGTTCATGGCAGTTTTATTCATGACACAAAACTATAAACAATCAAGTTTCTATCCATAGGAGAATGGATAGACAAGCTGCAATATAGTCAGACAGTGGAATACTACTTATGAAAACAAATGGACTACTGGTACATGCCATAACCTACATGAGTCTCGAAAACATCACGTTGAGCAAAATGAACCAGATACAACATTCTGTGTAATTATTTATATGAAGGCCAATTATAGGCCAAAGTAGGCTGCAGTGATACATCTCAGAACAGTGATTGCTCTGGTTGAGCGCAGGGGATTCAAACTAGCTGGAAAAAGGGACATGAGGGAATTTGGGGGGGGGTGGGTAGTTGAAATATTTTGTATCTTGATCTGGCTGACAGTTACATAGCTGTATACATTTGTGGACCTTCCCCAAGCTATATATTTAAGATTTGTATAATTATACCTTAATAAAATATTGTTATAAAATAAGCTGTAAATTAAATGGAGTTAACTTCTGTATATTGTTTCATTGAACAATCACTAGTGCTAGCTAAATGTGGCTTATTAACTAATTTTTTTCATTAAGCATGTTTTCTATCTGAAAAGAGAGCTGATATAAGGTAAATACTGACTTACAAAAGGCTATAAGTGTCTTCATAACTACATATTATGGTATCAGTATTAGGCATCCTAGATAAATTCAGAAAATAATTTAAAAATTGACAATAGCAACTAACTCATATGGCAATAATATGCTGATTTTGGATGAGAAAGTCATATTTAAAATAATCTACAGTGACTTACTAATAAAATACCTGAAGATATTTTATAAATGTATATAAAACTATCCACAAAAAGAGATATTTAGTGTGTCCTAAGTTGAGAAGTGAATTAATCATTCTGAATCACAGGTTCAGATATAAAGCAAATTGTTTATAATATGGGGAAAAGTAAAGCACAAATATTTTAGATATAACCATAAAAATATTGAATTTGAATGTTGTGGTTTGTAAACTTTCTAAAACTCAGTAGAGATCCTCTTTTTATCTGTTTTGGTGTCTTTAGAAACTCTCAAGTTTTTCTCATCTAGATAAGAAATATTTTCCTTCTTCCAATACCAAGGAAGCAAAAGCACCTTATATAACCGTTTTCTTCTGAAAGGAGCATACAGTTCAACCACAGAGTTTTGGGAAATTTGTCCATTATTACTATATAAACAGCGCACCCTATAGAAAATTAGTATTTGGGAGTAGTGTTTGTAATCACTATTTCAAATTTGCTTTTCAATTTGCTTTTCAACCACGAAAGAATAATCATTCCTTTGTTCAATATATGTATAAATGCATTTCCTTGCTGTGTTCTGAGTTGTTCACTACAGTATCATGCAGATACTCTCTTCTCACCACCTAAATAGATGACACAGCGCATGCATTTATTTAGGTGTTTTCTCATGCCTCTTCAGAGCTCCAGTAGAGTGTAAGTCACAGTCCAGGGGGAAATACAGTAGTCCCCCCACCCCTTATCTGCAGTTTTGCTTTCAGAGGTTTCAGTTATCTGTTGTCACCTGTGGTCCAGAAATATCAAATGGAAAATTCCAGGAAGAAACAATTCATTAGTTTTAAATTGCACACCATTTTGAGTATCCTGGTAAAATCTTGCACTGTCCTGCCTGGGAAGTTCACATTGCAGCATTTCCCAAAAGGTGGTGGAAATAATTAATACATGTGGTATAATAATTAATACATGAGAAGTATTGTGCACACTGAAAGGATATAGGACCTGGAATAAGGGGAGCACATGTGTTTCTAAGGAAGTCCGTATCTGTGGCTAGAAAGGGAAAAAGTTTATTGACATGGGATGTTAAACTTGGTGCTTGACATCTTGACAAGGACACCTGAAACTTGTCTTAATATGCTGCCAAGGTAATTCTTGAAATTGGATAAAATGGTGGCTTATATAAGTACATAATACAGAAATGCTAAAATTGCCTTGGTGAAGTATTGAGGAAAGGTCAAAGGCTTGGAGAGCTGATAATGTTATGATGTTAGACTATAAATGTATAATGTTATATGAGACAAGAGAACCCACCATCTGACTGTGTTTACCTCAAGGAGAATAGAAATAAGGGAGACTATAGAGGAGAACATTATCATTCTTCAGAAACTCAGTTGTGACCTGGGTAACTATAGGTAGTCTGTGTAGCTCAGGTATAGGTTGTCTGCTCCCTCAGTTGGGAGGCAAGGAAGTTTGGGAAAGAGGTATGTGGATGGATTTATGGTAATGGGCACAAGGCATGAGGATCTTTATGTTTCACATTAATTCCTACCAGAGCAGAGACACTATGGAGGAAGCCCTGAACAACCAGGTAGACACAATGATTTATCCAGTGGATATCAGCTATCCTCTGTCCTCAGCTACTCTAGAGTTTACATAATGCATTCATGAGTAGAAGGACCACATTGATAGGGATGGGGGCTATGTATGGGTGCAATAGCATGTATTCCTTATCGCCATGTTGAACTAGGGACTTATTCTTTAATTCCCCAAATCTCAGCAGCCCAGACTAATACCAAGACCTTAACACAGTACCATTTCTTGAGGAGACTTGCCATCCACTTGATAGTAAGTTGAGTATATGGGATTCCCATTTGAGACAAAAATAAATCATTTATGCTGTGATCAGCATCTACTGTAAACTTGGATCTGCTCTCTATGCCTACCACATCTTCCAGAACCACCATTCAGAAAGTTTACAGGATGCCTGATTTCCTGACATGGGATCCTGTATCATATCACCGAGACCAGGGAACCGATTTTATGATAGAGGAGATACGAAAATAGGAATGTTCCTATAGTAGCTATGGGTCTTACCATATACTGCATTACCTGAAAGCAGCCAAACTAATAGAACGATGAAATGGCTTATAACATGTTAACTAAGTATAAGCTTCCTGTAGTGTTGGACTGCTTTCCCCTAGGATATAGTATTTACCCTGAACTAATGATCCAAAAAAACTGAAGTTGGAAATTGGCAACTACCATCACCATGATGCAACTATGGGCTCTTCTGGATTGAAGGTAAAGTAGGAAGGCTTCCACAGTAGGACCCAGTAAGTGTTCCAGTGAACCTGAAAACTATCTAGTCATGGTTCCTTGTGGCAGGAGATCATCAGGCAAATAAATGCATAATATTGTAAGGGGTTATGACCCTGGCTATCATGAAGAGCTGGAATTACAGCTTTAATGGAGACAGGATGAAGTACATCTTTCTTAGGCAATCCATGGGAGCATTTCTTGCTTCAGTGTCAAATAATAACCTGAAATGGGCAACTGTAGCAGCAGCAGCCTGCCAGGGTAAAGCAACTAAGGACACTGATCTCTGAGGATGAAAGTCTAGATCATTTATTATTCAAACAGGCTGGACTTGCTGAAGAATCTGGCCAAGTATGAGGGAAAAGTAGAATTTGTGGTAGAGGAGCGAGATGATATCAATTACAGATGTGAAATCAGTTGAAGCAGTGGATACTGTAGCTTGTTCCACTAAATAATTTGCACTGTGTCTTAACCGTGGCTAGCTGCTACCTTGAAGACTATGTGGTATGGATTGGATATGGAACATGCGTGGCTCCGAATGCTGCAAGGAGTGGACTGTGTTGGGTAGTTTTTATGTTTCAACTCCCATCTTTTCAGGCCATCTTTTTAAAGTTACCACCCATTGCATTCTTTCATAGAACCTTACCTCTGTTATACTGCATATCTCTTGTTTTCTGCCTTTGTTCTTTTCTGACACTTCAGTTACATGTGACACCTGTGGAAATCTGCTCAGCTATTCTGATATATGTGCAGATATGCAAGTTCAGGGAGTTAACGTTCTTGTGAAATGGGGGATAGGAGTTGGTGGATAAATACTCCTGTCTTCTATCCTCTGGGCAGACGATTCTGAGATGCATTCCATGCAGTTTCTCAAGGGTCTTCAGTGCCTAAGCTTCAGTTGCCTACAGTATTGATGACCTCAAAAACATAACTTTATATTGGTTATCCAACTTAATTTTTCCAAGATCCCTCTTCTGATTCTTTAGCATCGCATTCCAAATTTAATGACTGGCACATAGCCCTTTTTTCAGCCTGCTTTTTAGGGGAACCCAGGCTAAAGTACATTGCATTGTAATTATTTATCCATATGTCTCTTTTAATTCTGAAGGGCCTATGTCTATGTGCACAGAGCCCAGTGTGCAGTGGGCATTCAGTGAGAGTTTATTGAATTTAATAATTTTAAAAGACATATTTCAAAATTTCATGTGTAGGGAAAATCTTGGAGTATTTTCCTTTTTGATACTGGTTTTAATGAGGGAAGGAAAGGGGATGGAAACATATCTATACATTAATCTTTTTCTCCTCCTAGCTCTTCATCTTTTTCTTACCTTCTTATTCTTATTGAAACATAGACTGGAGATGCAGGGATGGTTAGTTTTGACTGGGAAAATGAGCCCATATTTAGGAAATTGAAGAGTTCTTATTTTTCCCTAGATCACAACTCAGACTTACTTGCCACAAAGATTTTTTTCCTGTAACACAGGCCACCTTTGTGTCCTACATGTAATAGACAGTAGACAAAAAAAAGAGAGGAACCATGTCTTACTAATTTATTCTAGTTTCAGCTATGCTTACACTAAAATATTATTTGTATAGTACATAGCCAATAAGCATTGATTTCTAAGTAGAATTTCTTTCGGAATTTCTGTAGCCACTTCTGCTGCTTCTTCTGGTCTCTAAACATGAGGGGCCTCCCACTTCCTTCTGTCTGTCCCAGGTTTCTGTCCCTCCCACTCCTCTTTACCCACCTCCACTTGTCCTTTAGTTGTCGTCACAATCAACGGTTTTATTCTAGAAGTGCTGATTTTACCAGGTATTGACTCAGTGACTTAATTAGTTTAATTTATACTTAATGGATTTTTGGACTTAAGTCCAAGAGGTAGCATTTACATTTTAAGATGAGTATATCTACATAATGAATCTTCTAATTGAAGATTTATATGGGCAGCATATTTGTTGTTAAATCATCATTCCTGGGCACTGTCTGATCATTTCTTACCCTAATTTTGTTCTTATAGAGCAAATTTTTAAACTGACAATCAGAAGCACTTTATCACCAACTATCATTTTTCATATAAGGAATAGTAAAAAGAATTATCACTAGAGCTAAGAGTATACATGTGTTAGGAATATAGGAAACAAGAAATTATTAATCTATGAAAAGTGAGAGGTATCTGTACAAATCCCATCTTACGTGGTACAATCACAGAGAAGATGAATGTTCAAGCCACTTCTTATTAATAAGCTACTTGACAAGAGAAACACATTTTTCCATAGGCCCCTGTAGTGTATTATTTATTACAGCAGTGTCACACCTGAAAATTTGTCATTTCAACAGGTATATTTGGGTAGTGGGCTAGTGGCTAATGTGAAGGTAGATCTCTTAGGATTCATCATGATTAGGGAATGAATCATAGTGTAGGAGAACATTAGAGAGGCAGAAAACCAGGGCTGCTTCTATACTAAATGCTTTTACTAACATGGTTTTTGTTAAAGATCAAAAGACAAATGTTAGAAGATCTGAGAACTTTGGCAACCAAATCACACCCTTGAGAAACTTGCAATAACTATAATAGTCTTTTATCTACATACCAGAAACAGAAGTCATTTACAGTAATTTATTCTAAGTAATGTCTGCTTTCCTGTCCTTAATATTTTACTGTTTGCAATGGTGACAGTGTATCTTTTTCTCCTGAGAGGACCATCTGCTTTCAAAAATAAATAATTTATATCAATGACTTTTCAAACTGCAGGCTGCAAATCTGTTAGGGAGGGATTGTGGAATCTATATAGTGGGTCGTA
This sequence comes from Mellivora capensis, assembly GCA_004024625.1. NCBI lineage: Eukaryota > Metazoa > Chordata > Mammalia > Carnivora > Mustelidae > Mellivora > Mellivora capensis. The sequence goes on from PISX010011495.1 coordinate 17,602, forward strand.
ACACATAGATAATTAAATAGAACTGAAATATCAGACTGCCTCACATTTATTATGTGTATACATTGTTTCAAGAGTTTTGTTCTTATGTGGATCTAGTCACAAATGTTCAAGGTCCATCAATTTAGAGTGTTTACAGAAACCAGTTCTAAACACTAGTTTTTCACAGTATTATCTTTTGGGTTACTAGACAATATCCAAAATATTTTCAATGATTAATGACTGGAGAAGATTTAGAGGGGAACCTCACATTTAAACATGTCTCCAGTGCAGCCTAAAAACTAAGGAAAGAAAGATGGCTTGCTACTTTACTCTTCAATTTGATTTTATTTATAACTTGGAAAAAAAACAGATATATGGATGGATGGATGGATGGATGGATGGATGGATAGATAAATAGTAGATAGATAGAACTTGCATATATAGAGCCTCAAATTGTAAATTTATTCATTGGAAGTGGTTCATTTTCACGATATATAGCTCCCTATCTAATCTATAAATTAAGAAGCTTTGGCTTACAAGAAAAAGTAAGTTTAGCTCAAACCAGCTTAAACAGTAAAAGGTATGACAGACTCACTTTTTGCAGTTTGAGGTTGAGGTTGATAATCAAACTGTGTCATCAAGTTCCTACCCTCATTTATATTGGTGTTTTCTTGCTCTGTCATCTTCTAGGCCATCTAAAGACAGCTTATTTTTGCATATGAAATGACTGTGAGTGTCACAGATCTTAAAATGACAAACCACATTTTAAGATAATTTAAAATGACAAATCCAGTGCAAGAGAAAATACTCTGGTTTTTGCCACTATTCTAGATAGTTTCCTCATATTTTACAAATTCTGCAGCCTGGGGGCATCTGGGCAGCTCAGTTGGTTAAGCATCTGCCTTTGGCTCAGATCCTGATCCCAGGGTCCTGGGTTTGAGCCCCAGACCTGGCTCCCTGTTCAGTGGAGAGCCTTCTTCTCCCTCCCACTTGTGCTCTCTCTGCTCTCTCTTGCTAGGTCTCTCAAATAAATAAAATCTTAAAAAAAAAGAAAAAAAATTCTGCATTGTAGATTTTGATAATTGTATTCCCATGCTTTTATCTGCTTCCTATATTTTCTGTGAATTACATCTGAAAGCTTGGTTACATTCAGGTTAAATTTTTGGTAAGAGTATTTCATAGATGGTGTTGTATTCTTCTTTCAGGAGATGCATAATGACTGGTTGTCTCCATTTTGTGATATTAGGAGCCATTGATGACCATTGACTAAATTCATAAATTCATTAGGGTTTGTAAAATGTTGATAATTCTATCTTGTCATTATTACATATTTCTTAGCTGAAATATTTCTATTAAAAATGGTCTCAATTCAACTATTTGGATACCAAGAAACACTGTTTCTATAGTATAAATGCTTGATTCTTTTTATTTAGCAGGTTTATGAATAATTGATGCTATAGCAATCTCTAACAATGACCAATGAGATTTCTAAAATTATCTCTCAGATTTCCAGGGAAGATGGTGGAGTAGGATAATCCTGGGCTCACCTGTCCCACAGATACAACTACATAACACCCACTTCAGTGTAAATAAACCAGAAAACAATCTGAAGACTGGCAGAACAGACTTACCACAGCTAGATGTGGAGAAGAGGCCACATCAAAGATGGTAGGAAGGGCAGGGATACCGTTGGGAGCCAAACAGACCTGTAGGACTGTCCACAGGAGGGAGGGATGCCATGGGTGCAGAGAGGGGAGAGGAGCTAACCCCACTCCCTTCACCCCAGGCATGGGGACCTGCACTGGGAAGATGAATCCCCATAACATTTGGCTTTGAAAATCAAAGAGGTCTGGCTTCATGAGGTTTTGCAATCAATGGGGCTTCACACTTGCAATTTTAAAAATCAGAAGGTTCCTCTCTGGGAGAGCTGGAGGGCAATAAGAAACAGTCTCCTCTTTTTTTTTTTTTTTTTAAGATTTTATTTATTTGAAAGAGAGAGAATGAGCTCCAGTGAGGATGGTGGGAAGGCAAAGGGAGAGGGAGAAGCTGAGTCCCCACTCTTAAAGAGACAACACAACAAACAGCCCCACTGACATACAGAAAGAAAAAAAAAAGCCCCAGCAGTTTGAAAAATACCTGGGTATATGGGAAGATTTATTTAATATCTCAGAGCATGTGTCAGAAGGGCAGAGAACCTTGGGAGACTTCTCCAAGAGCAAAGGAGCTGGAGTGTGCCATTTCTCTCCCCTGACCCCCAGCCCGCACATGGACAACTGCAGGAATTAGTGCACTGAAAACACCCTCCACCTACCTTGATAACAGCACATCCTGTTCTAGGTGTTTCTTCAGATCCACTTCAGATTCCCTTCAGATCCAGGGAAATTCCTGGAGGGCTCTCTCATTGGATGGATGAGAAGCTTGCTTATGTATTCAGTACATTCCCCCTGAACTTCCCACCTTAGGGCACTCTACCATATTAGCATTTACTTTGGGTCACTGACATCATCCAAGACATGATTATTATTTAGCCTCAGAATTATCTAATGCCCTTCTGTGGTCCAGGGATACGGACCAAATACCCACTAACAAGCTAGCAAATGTCTTTCAAATGGAGTTTAATGAGCAACTTGCCATAATAGTTTACAAATCCAAATCCATGAGGTCTTTGTGGAGTAGCACTATTTGATTTCTTCCAAAGGCTGCATAACTGCAAATATTCTAGGAAGTGGATATTCTTACATAATCTGTTGGATCATGAGGTCTTAGTGGGGTCCCTGTGCAATCATCCTCTGTAAATATTTTAATGATTGTTTCTTCTCAGGACCCCACTTGAAAAGAGATTTATTTTTAATGACTTTGAGATAGTGACTAACAGTATTCTTAATAGGAGCACTGTGATTTTGCCAAAACTCAGATAGCCTTCCCAATGGTGTCTTCCTTGATTGTTGGAAGGGTCTGTTAAGAGACAACAACTTATTTCTCACAGTTTGAGGAATATCTCTGGTTGCTCCAGGAATTTCTCAGATTGGGCTGTATTTGAATTTTAGCTGGATTTATCAGCCATCCTCTATTGTCATAAAGGTGACTATGGTTTTAACTCCTCTTGACTTTCCTTTGAGGAGTCAGTTAGCATGATGACATCTGTGTAGTGTATTTATTTACTCTTAATGGGTAAGTCCAAATACTGATTCACTAGACTGTGGTAATATGCCAGGAAATTTACATATTGCTATGGCAGTACAGTAAGTTTACACTGATTTCCATTACACATTTACACAAAAAGGCTTACTGTATCTGGCAGGATTCTGAACTTGGGATTGAGAATAAAGCATTGTTTTTTAGGTGCATACCAGGCCCCCTTGGCTTATTGTACTTCCTCTATAGTCTTCACCATATTAGATGTAACTGAGGCAATCCAAGGAACTACTTTGTTTGATCTTTGATAGTCTACTGTTTATCTGTAGGAATGTTCTGGAAACTTCTGTGGTTTGTTGTTGTTTAAGTAAGCTCTAGGCCCAACCTGGGGCTTAAACTCATGACGGTGAGATCAGGAGTTACATGCTCTAATTACTTAGCCAACCAGGCATCCCTTGGAACTTTCTGTTTTATATGGTAGCTAGGACTGCTGAAAAAGGGAGTTAATGGGAATCAAAACTGCTTCCTCAATGATTTCCTTAATTAAAAGTGTGATCTATTATTGCTGTCCTAGAATTTTGTATTGATTAATGTTTACTACTGAGGAGGATTTAGCCAATTCCGGAGGTGCTTAGCATGGCCAATTAAAGTTAGGTGAAGGGTGAACTTGGTCAATATTCCCTATAAAAAGGGGAAAGGCAACATGACCCATGTTTTCAGGTTTAGGACTTAACACCAAAGGAGGCTATATTTTAGCCAATAACCATCTCCATTTTATATTTGAATTATTATGCTGCTTATATGATATTTCCCAAGGATCTGTACCACATAAATCCAAGTCTAGGTTGGTTGGTTGGTTTGTTTATCATAAGCAATCTTAAGCCAACCAAATACATCCTGCTAAAAGCATTCCATAGATAAGGAATCTTTTGCTAGCACATATTTTGCCAGATTGGTCATGATTTACAAAGAGATTTGACTGGATCATCCTTTTTTATTTTAAAAATTTTATTTATTCATTTATTTGAGAGAAGAAGAGCAAGCAAGAGAGCAAGAGCAGGAGCAGGGAAGGTGGGAGGGGCAGAGGGAGAGGAAGAAGCAGATTCCCATCCAAGAGGGAACCCAATGCAGGGCTCTATCCCAGCACCCCGGGATCATGATTTGAGCCAAAGGCAGATGCTTAACCAACTGAGCCACCCAGGTGCCCCTTAATCACTTTCTTTTCACCTAGGATATCCCCATATAAAAGAAGAAATAGATTGCTGTTCTGCAAAGACTTTTGTATTTTTGCCAATATATCTTTGAAATAAATTCCTTGGAAAGGTGTTTTCTGAGTCTAAGGGCAAATGCCTATACAATTTTGCTAAAAAGTACAAAATTATGCCCTTGGGGAAATTTGCATTTTAAGGTATGATAGTTTCTTTTATCCCACAGCATCTTCACCAGGGTATCTTATCGCGCTTTCAAGATTTTTCTGTCCTGATAGGTGAAAAATGGTATGTTAGATAATTTGCATTAACCTTATAAGTTTGTTAGATATCATTTGTGTGTATGTCAGAATTTGACAGTGTTGCTTCTAGATATCCCTCATCTGTCTTGGGGATATCACTTTCTCAGTTCACCTTCTTCTAATTCATCTTGGCTAGTTCCTTCTCTTTGTAAACCTAAAAATGGGATTTGCCAACACTCAATCTTTAGAACTCTTCTTTCTATTTATTCCCTCTCTTGGTCACCTCAGTCAATATTGTGATTTAAAATGCAATATATGTGCTGATGATTCCACCACATATATCTTCATCCTTTTAGTATGTTCCTGGACATATACACCTTTTGCTATTGCCACTAGGTTGTGTGATGAGCATTTTATATTTACATGCCCCAAACTGAACTATTTTCAGCCACTATTCTTGATAGTCCTAAAATCTATCTTATTTTAAACAGCAAGGCTTCTGTAGTTCAGGACAAAAACTCTTTCTTGCTTGACCCGAATCTAGTCCATTTTTCTAGTCTGCACTTTTGAAATATATCTAGAAGCTCACAACTTCTTAACACCTTCATTACTACCACTCTGGCCCAAATCACTGTTATCTTCCTTAGGTTATTGCAACCTTGGATTATTGTAGTCGTCTTTGAACTGATCTACCTGCTTCTCCCCTTGCCCTGCTCCCCTGCCACCACCCAAGTCTATTCTCTGCACAGAAGCCAGAATGTACTTTTAAAAAGCAATATTATCTGTGTGAAATTTACATAAAATATAATGTACTCATTTATTTATTTTTAAGATTAATTTTTAAAAAGATCTTATTTATTTGAGAAAGAGGGAGAACAAGAGAGCATGAGTGAGAGAGAAAGTGCACAGCAGGGGGAGGGGCAGGGGAAGAAGGAGAAGCAGGCTCCCCTCTGAGTAGGGAGCCCCAACATCCCAGGGCTTGATCCCAGGGCCCTAGGATCATGACCTGTCCTGAATATAGATGCTTAATGGCCTGAGACACCCAGGCGCCTCTGAAGTGTACTCATTTAAATGCACAATTTGACCACTGGAAAATATCCCCTCTGCTTATCTATTGTCAATCCCTACTCCCATCCCCAAACTCAAGCAACAGCTAATCTATTTTTTTGTCCCCACAGTTTTTCCTTTCCTAGAAATTTTATATGTTTATAATTGTACATTATGAACCCAGTTTTTTTGTGTCTGGGATGTCACTGGCATGATGTTTTTTGATATTTATCCATGTTGTTGCATGTATCAATAGTTTTTTCCTTTTTATTGCTCAGTACTATACCATCAAATGGATATACTACAATTTATTTATTGATTCACCGGTTGATGGACATTCATGTTGTTTCCAATTTCTATTTTGTGTAATGGTGCTACCAACATTGTATACAAGTATTTTTGCAAACATAAGTTTTTATTTCTTTTCAGAAAATGTCTAAGAGAACTGGATTATATGGTAACAGTATATTTAGCTTCTAAAAGGATGATAAATTATTTGCAAAGTGGTTTTACCATTTTATAATAGCAACATGCATGAGGGTTCTTGTTCTGTATTCCCACTACCTTGATATTGTTAGTCTATTTTAGACCTTCGAGTGTGGGTGTGCTATTTTCTTAATGTTTTAATTTGTATTTATTGACTGACCAATAATTTTGTGTACCTCTTAGCCATTCATATATTTTCTTTTCTCAAGTTTTTGTACAAATACTTGGCTGATTTCTATATTTTTATAATTGAGCTGTTTAAAAACATATATATTCTGGATAAAAAGGCTCTAGACAACTGTACAGATTGCAAATTTGTCTCCCTCTCTGGTTTCATCTTGCTTCATTTTACCCTCCCTTACCCTATGATTCTCTGTCTTATTTCTCAGATTCCTCATATCACTGAGATCATATGATAATTGTCTTTCTCTGATTGACTTATTTCGCTTAGAATAATACCCTCTAGTTCCATCCACATCGTTCCAAATGGTAAGGTTTTTGTTTGTTTTTTTTTTTTGATGGCTGCACAGCTTCCCATTGTATATATATTCACTACATCTTCTTTATCCATTCATTGATTGATGGACATATGGGCTCTTTTCCATATTTTGGCTATTGTGGACATTGCTGCTATAAACACTTGGGTGCGTATGCCCCTTTGGATTACTACATTTGTATCTTTAGGGTAAATACCCATTAGAGCGATTCCTGAGTCATAGGCTCTATTTTCAACTTTTTGAGGAATCTCCATACTGTTTTCCAGAGTGGCTGCACCAGCTTGCATTCCCACCAACAGTGTAGGAGGGGTCCCCTTTCTTCACATCCTTGCCAACACCTGTCATTTCCTGACTGGTTAATTTTAGCCATCCTGACTGGTGTAAGGTGGTATCTCACTCTGGTTTTGATTTGTATTTCCTTGATCCCAAGTGATGTTGAGTAATTTTTCATGTGTCTGTTGGCTATTTGTATGTCTTCTTTGCAGAAATGTCGTTCATGTTTTCTCCCCATTTCTTAATTGGGTTATTTGTTCTTTGGTTGTTGAGTTTGGTAAGTTCTTTATAGATTTTGGGTACTAGCCCTTTATCTGATATGTCATTTACAAATATCTTCGCCCATTCTGTTGGTTGTCTTTTGGTTTTGTTGACTATTTCCCTTGCTGTGTAAAAGCTTTTGATTTTTATGAAGTCCAACAGTTCATTTTTGCCATTGCCCTTGGCAATGTTTCTAGGAAGAAGTTGCTGCAGCTGAGGTCAAAGAGGTTGCTGCCTGTGTTGTCCTCAAGGATTTTGATGGATTCCTGTCTCACATTGAGGTCTTTCATCCATTTTGAGTCTTTTTTTTTTTTTAAGATTTTATTTATTCATTTGACAGATCACAAGTAAGAGAGGCAGGCAGAGAGAGAGAGAGAGAGAGAGAGAGGAGGAAGCAGGTTCCCAGCTGAGCAGAGAGCCCGACGTGGGGACCAATCCCAGGACCCTGGGATCATGACCTGAGCCCAAGGCAGAGGCTTTAACCCACTGAACCACCCAGGAACCCCGCATTTTGAGTCTCTTTTTGTGTGTGGTATGAGGAAATGGTCCAGTTTCATTCTTCTGCATGCAGCTGTCCAACTTTCCCAATACCATTTGTGGAAGAGACTGTGTTTTTTCCGTGGAACATTCTTTCCTGCTTTGTCAAAGATTAGTAGACCATAGAGTTGAGGGTCCATTTCTGGGCTCTCATTTCTGTTCCATTGATCTATGTGTCTGTTTTTTGTTTGTTTGTTTGTTTGTTTGGTTTGGTTTGGTTTTTTTGCCAGTACCATACTGTCTTGATGATTATAGCTTCGTAATAGGGATGAAATCTGGAATTGTGATGCCGCCAACTTTGGCTTTCTTTTTCAACATTCCTCTGGCTATTTGGGGTCTTTTCAGGTTCCATATAAATTTTAGGATTATTTGTTTCATTTATGTGAAAAAAATTCATGGTATTTTGATGGGGATTGCATTAAATGTGTAGATTGCTGTAGGTAGCGTAGACATTTTCACAATATTTCTTCTTCCAGTCCATGAGCATGGAATGTTTTCCATTTCCTTGTGTCTTCCTCAATTTCTTTCATGAATATTCTATAGTTTTCTGCGTACAGATTCTTTGCCTCTTTGGTTAGATTTATTCCTAAGTATCTTATGGTTTTAGGTGCAATTGTAAATGCGATTGACTCCTTAATTTCTTTTTCTTCTGTCTTCCTGTCTTCTGTCTTCTGTTGGTATATAGAAATGCAACTGATTTCTGTGCATTGATTTTATATCCAGCCCTTTAATGAATTCCTGTATGAGTTCTAGCAGTTTTGGATTGGAGTCTTTTGGTTTTCCACATAAAGTATCATATCATCTGCAAAGAGTGAGAGTTTGACTTTTTCTTTGGCGATTCAGATGCCTTTTATTTCTTTTTGTTGTCTGATTGCTGAGGCTAAGACTTCTAGTACTATGTGGACATCCCTGCTGTGGTCCTGACCTTAGGGGAAAAGCTCTCAGTTTTTCCCCATAGAGAATGATATTTGCTGTCGGTTTCTCATAGATGGCTTTATGATATTGAGGTATGTATCATCTATTCCTATAATGTGAAGAGTTTTAATCAAGAAAGGATGTTGTACTTTGTCAAATGCTTCTTCAGCATCTATTGAGAGTATCCTATGGTTCCTGTTCTTTCTTTTATTAATGTATTGTATCAAATTGATTTGTGGATGTTGAACCAACCTTGCAGCCCAGGAATAAATCCCACTTGGTCATGGTGATTATTCCTTTCAATGTACTGTTGGATCTTATTGGCTAGTATTTTGGTGAGAATTTTTGCATCCATGTTCATCAGGGATATTGGTCTGTAATTCTCCTTTTTGATGGGGTGTTTGGTTTTGAGATCAAGGTAATGCTGGCTTCATAAAATGAGTTTGGAAGTTTTCCTTCCATTTCTATTTTTTGGGGCAGTTTCAGAAGAATAGGTATTAAATCTTCTCTAAATGTTTGTAGAATTCCCCTGGGAAGCCATCTGGCCCTGGGCTCTTGTTTGTTGGGAGATTATTTTTTTTTTTAAGATTTTATTTATTTATTTGACAGAGAGAGATCACAAGTAGGCAGAGAGGCAGGCAGAGAGAGAGAGGAAGGGAAGCAGGCTCCCTGCTGAGCAGAGAGCCCGATGCAGGGCTCGATCCCAGGACCCTGGGATCATGACCTGAGCCTAAGGCAGAGGCTTTAACCCACTGAGCCACCCAGGCGCCCCTGTTGGGAGATTTTTGATGACTGCTTCAATCTCCTTAATTGTTATGGGTCTCTTCTGGTTTTCTATTTCTTCCTGGTTCAGTTTTGATAGTTTATACATCTCTAGGAATATATCAGTTTCTTCCATATTGTCAAATTTGCTGGTGTATAGTTGCTCATATTATGTTCTTATAATTGTTTTTATTTCTTTGGTGTTGGTTGTGGTCTCTCCTCTTTTATTCATGAAAGGACCCATTCATGGGTCCTTTCTCTTTTCTTTTGGGTAAGTCTGGCCAGGGGTTTATCAATCTTATTAATTCTCTTAAAAAACCAGCTCCTAGTTTCATTGATGTGTTCTATGCTTCTCTTGGCTTCTATTACATTGATTTCTGCTGTGATTTTTATTATTTCTCTTCTCTTGCTGGGTTTAGGCTTTCTTTGCTGTTCTTTCTCCAGCTCCTATAGGTGTAGGTTTAGATTGTGTACTTGAGACCTTACTTGTTTCTTGAGAAAGGCTCGTATTGCTATATACGTTCCTCTCAGGACTTCTTTTGCCACGTCCCAAAGATTTTGAACAGTTGTGTTTTCATTTTCATTTGTTTCCAGAAATTTTTAAAATTCTTCTTTAATTTCCTGGTTGATCCATTCATTTTTTAGGAGGATGCTCTTTAGCCTCCATGTATTTGAGTTCTTTCCAACTTTCCTCTTGTGGTTGAGTTCTAGTTTCAAAGTGCTGTGGTCTGAAATTATGCAGGGAATGATCCCAATGTTTTGATACCAGCTGAGACCTGATTTGTGACCCAGGATGTGATCTATTCTGGAGAGTGTTCTGTGTGCACTAGAGAGGAATGTGTATTCTGTTGTTTTGGGATGGAATGTTCTGAATATATCTGTGATGTCCCTCTGGTCCAGTGTGTCATTTAAAGCCTTTATTTCCTTGTTGATCTTTTGCTTAGATGATCTGTCCATTTCAGTATGGGAGATATTAATGTCCCCTACTATTATTGTATTATTGTTGATGTGTTTCTTTGATTTTATTAATTGGTTTATGTAGTTAGCTGCTTCCATGTTAGGGGCATAGATATTTAAAACTGTTAGGTCATCTTGTTGGACAGACCCTTTAAGTATAATATAGTATCCTTTCTTGTCTCTTATAGTCTTTGGCTTAAAATCTAATTTATCTGATATAAGGATCGCCACCCCAGCTTGTCTTTTGATGTAAATTGTTTTCCACCCCCTCACTTTATATCTGGAGGTGACTTTGGGTCTAAAATGAGTTTCTTACAGATAGCATATCAGTGGGTCTTTTTTTTTTTTTTCCAGTGGGTCTTTTTAAAAAAAAATCCAGTTTGATACCCTGTGTCTTTTGATTGGGGCATTTAGCCCATTTACATTCAAGGTAACTATTGAAAGGTGTGAATTTAGTGCTATTGTATTGCCTCTAAGTTGACTGTTACTGTATATTGTCTCTGTTTTTTCCTGGTCTTTTACTTTTAGGCTCTCTCTTTGCTTAGAGGACCCCTTTCAATGTTTCCTATAGGGCTGTTTTGGTGTTTGCAAATTCTTTAAGTTTTTGTGTGTCCTGGAAGCTTTTTAATCTCTCCTTCTATTTTCAGTGAGAGCCCAGCTAGATATCGTATTCTTGGCTGCATATTTTTCTCATTTAGTGCTCTAAATATATCATGCCAATCCTTTCTGGCCTGCCAGGTCTCTCTGGATGGGTCTGCTGCAAATATAGTATTTCTACCATTGTAGGTTACAGACCTCTTGTCCTGAGCTGCTTTCAAGATTTTCTCTTTGTCTCTGAGACTTTTAAGTTTTACTATTAGATGGTGGGGTGTTGGCCAATTTTTGTTGATTCTGAGTGGGGTGCTCTGTGCCTCCTGCATTCTGATTTTTGTTCCCTTCCCCAAATTAGGAAAATTCTTATTATAATTTTTTCTGATATACCTTCTGCCCCCCCACTCTCTTTCTTCTTCTGGGATCCCAATTATTCTAATATTGTTTCATCTTATGGTATCACTTATCTCTTGAATTCTCCTCTCATGATCCAGTAGTTATCTCTCTTTTTCTTGCTTCTTTATTATCCATTATTTGGTCTTCTAAAACACTAATTCTCTGTTCTGCCTCATTTATCCTAGCAGTCAGAGCATCCAGTTTTGATTGCACCTCATTATTAGCTTTTTTTTATTTCAATTTGGTTAGATTTTAGTTTTTATTTCTCTAGAAAGGGATTTTATTTCTCCAGACAGGGATTCTCTATTATCTTCTATGCTTTTTTAAAGCTCAGCTAGCATCTTTATAATTGTCACTCTGACCTCTAGTTCTGAAATCTCACTAATGTCCATATTTATTAGGTCCCTAGCAATCGGTACTGCCTCTTATTCTTTTTTTGGGGGATGAGTTTTTCTGCCTTGTCATTTTGTCCAGAGAGGAATAGATGAGTGAGAGAGCAGAATGCTTTAGCATTTTTCGTTACCCTTTTAAGGGTAAGAACGACTCAAAAAAATATATACATTAACCAAATCAGAAGAGACCTGAAACCGAGGGGAGAAGAAAGGAAAAAATATATATATGATTAGGCTGGTGAATAGAACAGAGACACACACTTGATTTTGGGTGTATTTTTGTCTGTTTGAAGAAACTACCTCCCAAAATTTTAAAGGAATTACAATTTTAAAAATTTTAAAGGAAATTAAAAGAATTTATAATTTTAAAATTTTAAGGGGAAAAATTATATATACATTTATACATATACATATACATATATATATGTAAACACAATGAAGGGCTGGAATATGATTGTACAGATGAAAATTGAAAAAGATTTTAAAGAAGGAATTGGTACGATAAGCAGTTGGTTGAAAAAAGAAAGAATAAAGGAGAGAATGTGATCAGGCTGGAGACTAGAACAAAGCCATACACTAGATTTAGGGTATATTTTGGTCTGTTGGAAGAAACTGTATCCCAAAATTTCAAAGTAAGAAAAAATTATATGTATTCAAGAAACAAGGTTAAATACAATGAAGGGATAGCATATGACTATAACAATGAAAAATTTAAAAGATTTTTAAAGAGTTATTGATAAGATTAAATAGTTAAAATAGGAAAGATGAAACATTCAAAAAAATAGAAAAAAAATAACCAAAATTAAACTTTGAAAGACTAAAGAATCATGGGGAAAAGCCATGAATTCTATATGCTTTATTTCACTAGCACTGGTGTTTTGCAGTTCTCATTGATCAGTAAACTTGGTCTTGCCTAGATGCTCTTGCTGATCTTCTGTGGGAGGGGCCTACTGCAGGGATTCTCAAATGTCTTTGCCCGAGGCAGAATTTCACTGCCCTTGCCAGGGGCCAGGCTTAGCAATCCGCTCCGGTTTGCTCTCAGTAGCTTTTGTTCCCTGAATGATTTCTTCACAGCTTTGGAAGAGGAGAATGAAGAATGCAGCCTCCCAATCTCCAGTCCTAGAGGAGCCAAGAGCTTGGGAGCCCTCTCTTCAGTGAGCCCTCAGAGAAAAGCAGTAAACCATGCCTGTCTCCCTGGTCTCTGGCTGCACTCTGAGGTCAGCCAGCCTTTGACAGAGCGTTTCTATCTCTGGCACCTGGCCTCATTTGGAGTCTGCAAACCCAGCAGATTCCTGCAGCGCACTGCTGTGCTGCTCCTCCCAGTGGAGGAAGGGATGTCTCCTTGGAACTGCCACTTGTGGAGTCCCTGCTCGAAAAGTAGTGGTAAGACTATGCCTTTGACCACAGTTTAAGGTGACCCCAAGCTGAGAACCCACTCCTCAGCTCCATCTCTGCAGCTGGTTTTCTTGCTTCAATACTTGGGAGCTCTGCTGCCCTCAGACACCCCTGGTCTTTCTGTGACCCAGTGGGTCCTGAGACCACTCTGTCCCAGCAAGGGCTTCACCCCCTGCTTAGCCTCTGGAGTGATGTCCCTCCTTGGAGCAGACTTCTAAAGTTCTCATTTTGTGCTCCACTGCTCTATCACTTCCTGGGAGCCAGTCCCTCGCCTTGGATTCACTTCTCCGCATGTCCAACTTTTCAGAAAGTGGTCACTTTTGTGTTCCAAGAATTGCTGCTGTTCTCTTTGATCTCCTGTTGAGTTTGTAGGTTTGCATAATGGTTTGATAACTATCTAGCTGAATTCCTGGGACTAGATGAAATTTAGGTCTCCTACTCCTCTGCCATTTTTTTCCTCCCTCCTGCACAAAATCTTCTAATTCCCTAAACCTCTGTCTGTAGTTTACATTCAGAAAATACTTCAAACACTCTGTCCTCCTACAAGTTGACCACTTAAATGCCTCTGAACCTATTTTTATCTCCTTTCCATACACACACACACACACACACAAGAGCACACACATACACATGCACACAAATATAATTGGAGGTGTTGGTTTAATTTCAGATTTCTGTGAACTACTCCTATAGGCCCTACAATGCAAGAGTGAAGAAATTCAGAAATATACCACATTGCATGGCTATATTCTGGCTAGTGGGGAAGGAAATTACAACAATTTTTTGTTTACTTTCTTCCCACAGAGTGGACAAATCTAAGTCTGTGTCCTAGTAGAGTAATTGGCTGACACATGAATCAATGAAAGAAAGAAAGAAAGAATGAATGAATGCAAATCTTTTCCTTAGAGCATGCATATATCCTATCAAATTTTCAATGTTTCAATTTCAGATTTCAATTTCAATTTCAGATTTGTTAGTAAAATTCCTTTCCAAAAATCTCATGAAATCTTTATCTACATGCTTTTCTTATTGTGCCTTATTATTTTTGCATTTGTATTATCTATTCAGTTATCTCCCCAACTAAACTGAGCTACTTGGGGACATGACTTATGCCTAGTTTGCCTTTTCCTCACTACAGTATAAGCTGAATGTTTTGTATCCTGTAAGTCCTAGAAATAATTTCAAATAAATGAAAATAATTTAGTTAATAAGATCTATTACCAATTTTAGTTTAGAAGATGTAAGAGATGTCATCTTAGAGGCTAAAGGCTGATTACTAATTAAAAGTTGGTAAAAATCTTTCCTCTAGACTTATGCAATGAATCAATAAACAGTTTTCCTCCAGTAATAATATTATTATGATATTTTAAAAGAAAAACAACTTTTAAAAAAAGTAAGCATTGCTTTTAGTGACCATACATGTCCCTATCAGAGTTAGTCAATGTGATATTGGTCTTGCTACCTTGTTCTGACCATGTATTTGCCACATTAATCCATCACCATTATCAATTAATAAATATAATCAAGGACATTAAATAAACTTTCTCATAAATATGAAATCTAATGTTGCAAGCTTGGTAAGTTGTATTAAGATATAAATAATGTGCAAAGTGCATTTTTAAGTTTTATATATATATATATATAGAGAGAGAGAGAGAGAAAGAGACAGAGTGCACACACATGCAGGGGTAGGGGCAAAGGGAAAGGGAGAAAAAGAATCTTAAGCAGGCTCCATTCCCAGTCTGAAACCCAACTAAGGGCTCAGTCTTACAACCCTGAGATCATGACCTGAGCTGAAAGCAAGAGTTGAATGCTTAACTGAGTGCCCTTTTTTTTGTTTTAGTTTTTAAAAGTGAAGGCAATCCTGATCCCAATTCTTATTGCAGCATGCTGTGGAGACCCTGCATGCTGCTCTTTACCAAAGACATTATTTGACTAATTTTTGTAATTTTTCAATCCTGCAGGGAAGTTACTGTTTTTTAGGGAGGGTCATAGTTCTTCCTATCTTAGGAAGAATTTTGCATCAGTGTTTTTTTTTTCATTTTTCACCATGTGCTTAAAATAAAATTGGTGCAGTAAAATTTCTATTAGATAGTATAGAGAAATGAGATGTTGGTTATACTGGTAAATATTTCTAATTATTAGAGTTTTAGATAAATAAGGTTTTATTGTGAAAATATTGCATTTAAATCATTGTCAAGTTGGGGTAAACTTTCTCCGGAACACTTGTAGAATTATCTAAAAGAATTTGATTTCAAAAGCTGAGAAAGAAAACTATGCCAGAGGCCCTTTTGCTAGTGAATAGTTAGCAGAACAATTTAGAACTGTTAAAGAATGTCCAGCATCAAACTTCGTATTCCATGGGATGTACAGATTGATATGGGTAAATCAGAAAGATTTGATGTTTTGTAAAAAATTCTATATTAAAGTCCAATAGACTGAGTCAAAACTGGAGCACATCTATATCTTCTGATTTTATTTAAAGTAATGTGTAGATTCAGAAAGAAAAAGCAAGTATGTGACATGCAAAGAAAAACCTTTCACTTAGAAGCCTAAAATATTTTAGTTATCTTGTATTTTTTTATAATCTTGGGAGTCCCTCAGAATTATTTTGCATGTTAAAGATGATCAATTACTAATTACAAGTGGCTTCAGAAGAATAAACAAGAGTGAGTGACTGTAATAACTCAGATGCATTTGTTTGCAAATTGTAAGTCCTTTCTTCCTCATTAATTACAATGAATATATTTCAAATCTTGAATAGGCATTTAGTATTGAATGTATTCTATCCAAGTGTGATAATATGTCTATTCTTTAAATACATTTTTACAAAATTTTTTACCATATTGTAGCTTTACTCCAACTCAGGTTACACAGGGACAGAAAAATTGATTGGGTGCTTTGGAATGATTTTTTTTTAAAGATTTTATTTTATTTTATTTATTTGTCAGAGAGAGAGCAAGCGCGAGAGAGCGAGCACAGGCAGGCAGAGGCAGAGGGAAAAGCAGGTTCCCTGCCAAGCAAGTAGCCCGATGTGGGACTCGATCCCAGGATGCTGGGATCATGACCTGAGCCGAAGGCAGCCGCTTAACCGACTGAGCCACCCAGGCGTCCCTGGAATGATTTTTTTCCATTCTCTGATCTTAAAGCTTCACTGCATTGCAGCAAATCCTACTATATTTATATTTGCTTTTGGGGTTGAAGGTGTTAAGGCAGGGTTTCTTTGTTTTTGAAAATTAGGAAACAAACAAAAAGTCTTTTGATAAAAAATATTGAATTTGAAATAATTATGATATTCACTAATACTTATATTTACCCCCTGTAGTCTTTTTTTTAAAATTTTATTTATTTGACAGACAGAGATCACAAATAGGCAGAGAGGCAGGCAGAGAGAGAGGAGGAAGCAGGCTCCCTGCTGAGCAGAGAGCCCGATGCGGGGCTCAATCCCAGGAACCTGAGATCATGACCTGAGGCAAAGGCAGAGGCTTTAACCCACTGAGCCACCCAGGCACCCCCCCCATATGTAGTCTCTTTATATATATATATATATATATACATATATATATATATATATGTATGTGTATGTATATATACATACACATACATTTAAAGATTTATATATATATTATATATTATATTATATATAGGTGCCCCATGTAGTCTTAATATATTTTTAAATGTTGACAAACTTTTAACTTACTTATTTTTGTTTTTATTTATTTTATTTAAAAAAAATTTTTTTAAATTTATTTATTTGTCAGAGAGAGAGGGAGAGAGAGAGAGAGCAAGCACAGGCAGACAGAGTGGCAGGCAGAGGCAGAGGGAGAAGCAGGCTCCCTGCCGATCAAGGAGCCCGATGTGGGACTCGATCCCAGGACGCTGGGATCATGACTTGAGCCGAAGGCAGCTGCTTAACCAACTGAGCCACCCTGGCATCCCTATTTTTGTTTTTATTTTAAGATTTTATTTTTAAGTAATCTCCACAGCCAAAGTGGGGCTCAAACCCACAACCCTAAGATTAAGAGTTGCATATTCCACGTTCAGAGCCAGCCAGGTACCCCAACAAACTCTATATGTATATTACCATTCTAAATTGTGAACATGCTATGTGCCTCACTTAAATAGTGGAAGGGAAAAAGCTTGCTTTCTTGGAGAACACTTTTTTTTTTTTTAATTTCTGTATAGCCCACATTTAACTTCTAAAACATTAATTACATTTGCAGTGAGGCAAACAGAGTCTTAGAAGGGCAATTATAAACCTCATGCATTAGGGATAAACTGGTGGCCTTTGAGAGTGCAGAAAATGTACAATTATGCTGTTCATTACATGTTATTTTTTATTAATGCCTTTGAAGGAGCTCTAATAATGCAGAATAGCTGATTGTGACTCCTTTAAACTTTTTTACTTTCCCCACCCTACACTTGACAGGTCGTAAACTACTTCAGTGCCTATTATTGGAGAAGTGTTTTGACTGGAAATTCCAATGGGATAGGTTAATTTCACTGGCTCTCAATTATATTTCTTGAAGCTTATAACAGCACAGGAGCCCTGTGCCTATAGTTGAGGAATAATGGAATTCTAAATAGTTATCTAAAATTTGGTCTGGAAATGTAACTATATACCCAAACAAATTCATCCCAATTTAGTTCAGGGTGATATAAACATTTATATCTGTACTAGATATAATTTTTTGTTAAAATGTGCAAATACATATATGGATTTAAGTGACTTTGACAGTTACCCTAGGTGAACACTACCAATTTGCTAGAATTATTTTTATAGAATTTTAAATATACTTTTTATATACTTTATATACTTTAAAAAATATATTTATAACTTAAACCTTGGATGTTGGACTCTCAGTAGTTCTTGATATGCCATTTAAAACCATTTGATCATGGTGTTTTTCTAGGACATTGTTTCTTCCTGCTTTTTGCCACTAGATGGAAGAAGTAGGTTAACAAAATGATATTTTTGGTGCTTCATTCAATTCTACCCAGAAACAACCAACCCCAAGACTGCATTTAAAAGAATGCAGTCTCAGCATTCTTTAATTTATATATTTTTACTATAGTATTTCTTTTCATATGAATACTGCCTTTATGAATTTTTAAAATTTTTTGTATTGGTTAATTTTCTTTTTATTATTTTAAAGTATTAGAATTTTCAAAAGTAACCAAAAAAGCAAATAATCACCAGCTGGAAGAGAAGAGGTAAGAATTATGTAAAGATATCACTAACAGATATGACACCAAAGTAATTCTTCATATGCATTATTGTCCAAGGAAGCACATACTCACATCAAAACTTGTTCATTTATTTATTCTTTTGTGTCACAGATGCTTACTGAAAAATTGGCACATTGGAGACACTGGCTAGGTGCATAGAAATGCACAAGGGATGACTTAGGTGTAGCAATGATTTATAAGATTTTTACATTCTAAAAGCCAATCAAGAGGTAAGCCATATTCATTTATGCATACAGTTTGAATAAGGCAGAAATGGATAGAGATTAGAAATATAGATTCAATATAGGCTGGATAGAGAGGGTGGGTTTGGGTTATCATTTCAATTGGAGGAGATCAGGGATCACTTCATGAAAAACTGGAATTAAAATAGATCCTTGAAGTGGGAGAGGCATTCCAGTGAGAGAATGAGCAAAGCCGCAGAGACAAGAAATAACAACTTAAAAATGTTTAAAGATGAAAGGACAGTATGTTTTAAAAAGCAATTTAAAAGCATGCCTAGGTAAGACATTGTAATTGCATTTTTTAAGCAGATAATAGTTATAGGAAATATCTTCATTAGCTAAATCATGATGTAGGGGAGAAGAGTGAGCATTATGGAAAAGTGAAGTTTTTCAGTTTGGAAACAGAAGATCACTAAAGATGAAATAACCTGGAACTAGGAATACTAACAACCATTTGATGCCAGTATTTTATCAAACATAGATTCCCGTGGCTTTCATTCTTCACCTCTAACATATGCTAGAAAGGAGACTAATGTGGTAAACAGTGTCATTTGACTCCCAAGAAGTTATTTCAATATTTAACTTTTAAAACAAAATATAGTACCACACACATTTATACCTAGTAGTCTACGGTTATGAATGATCAAAGAATTCTATTCCAGCCACTGAAGGCAATGAGCTTGAACCTTGATATTATGAGTGGCTATAAAATTATCCAGCTTTTAAATCCAACCACAGAATTTGATTTTATGACCTCCTATGGAACTGTAGCTACAGGTTAACTAAAGGTTATGAAGTAATATTTCCTTTTTATAGTTCTGAATTCACTGCCTTGTAATTTCAGAGATCACCTTGTTCTACAATGGGACAAGCTTTATGTTACTATAATTTTGTATAGTTCAATGTGGGTCTTGTAACTTTTTTTTCCTGAATTTGTATTCTATGTTACTCATATAATATTATTTGTATCTAGTTCATCACTATTTTAGTTGCTAGAAATGTATTTAGGAGACCCTTATATAATTTTAAGCCTTATTTCCCTATTTTGTTCTATGTATTGCTTACAGATAAGGCTTAATTAAAACTTAAAATTAAATATTGTTTTATATCTTAATAGAATGAAAATGCTATTCATTAAATCCTCTTTAGATTTGATATATGTGTGATAATACATAGGATTGTTAGATTACCTGAATACATTTTCTATGTTTTTATAATTGCAAATGAATAAATTCAGATCATAAATAACTTCACCATTTTATTCTATAAGGCAACTTTGTACCAATATCACATATATGCCAATTTCCTTAATTCAAAATAGTAGTTCCAGTGATTTTAATCCAAATAAATTATTAGCCATGCTTAGATCTCATTAGATAAAACTAATAATTTTATTTTGCTGACACTTCACATATTGTGTAAAATAAGCTGATTTTTCTACAAGTGACATTAGTTTGATTTTATAATTTCTCTGCTTATCTATAATTAAAATGTTAAAAAAGTAATTGTAACTCAGTACTAGTGTTAGATATGAAAAAATACAGTTTCAAATATATGTATCAGAAAAATTTAAAAATGGCTATAGAAACCTACATAAATTCTTGGATTTTTTAAAAGGGCAGTGTCTACATAGGCTAGATAGAGAATAGAAGAACTTATTTGAAAAAGCTGGACATAAATTTTATGCTCTATAATTGAAGAAACGATATAGCAAGGAGTTTATAGCCTAGTTACCCAGACTGTTATTTACATTGATTCTATCCACTCAACATAATTGCATAACCATAACTCTGCCCTTGTAGATGCAAGTAGAAAATCTAGAAATAAAATTCTCTAATTTGATATAGCTCAGCCCTAACTTTAATGCAGCTTGGTTTCCAATCATTATCACTTGAAAATTGTTGGAGATTTTCCTATAAAAACTTTTAAAAAAGAAAATTATCTGGAATACTATGCATTCATCAAAAGAAATGAAATCTTGCCATTTGCCACGACGTGGATGGAACTAGAGGGTATTATGCTTAATGAAATAAGTCAATCAGAGAAAGACAACTATCATATGATCTCCCTGATATGAGGAAGTGGAGATGCAACATGGGGGCTTTGGGGGGTAGGAAAAGGATAAATGAAACAAGATGGAATCAGGAGGGAGACAAACCATAAGACTCTTAATGTCACAAAACAAACTGAGGTGGCCGGGAGGAGGGGGTTAGGGAGAGGGTGGTGAGTTTATGGACATTGGGGAGGGTATGTGCCTTGGTGAGTGCTGTGAAGTGTGTAAACCTGGAGAGTCACAGACCTGTACCCCTGGGGCTAATAATACATTATATGTTTATAAAAAAATAAAAAAAAATTTAAAAAAAGAAATAAAAGTATTCTAAAATAAAAAAAGAAAGAAAGAAAACTATCAACAAGATGACAAAACAGGAAAATTCTGAACTCACTTCCTTCCACAGACATACCAGATCTACAACTACATATGGGACAATTCCCTCTGAAAAAGAACTGAGAACTATCTGAATAGCTCTTCCACAACAAAAGATAAAGGGGCTTCTCTGAGACAATTAGGAGACACAGAGATGTGACCTTGCCAAAATCCCCACCCCTACTGCTGTGACCCACAATTGGGAGGGATCTCACAAATCCAGAGCTCCTTTCTGAGAAGTGTGGTGTGTGCCCCACACCTTGGGAACTGCACTGAAGAGGCAAGCCCCTACAATGTCTGGCTTTGAAAACCAATAAGGCTAATGTCCAAGGGACTGGAAAGATGGTAGGGAAGAGAGACACTCATTTTAAAAGGCTTAAATGTGGATTCACTTGCCCCAGGACAGGAGATGAAAGTAGAGTTTGAAAAATACCTAGATTATATGTGAAGGAGATTCATTTGCTAATATTAAAACATCTGCCAGGGGGCAGGGGACAGTTGGGATTCTCCAATGATGGAGGCACTAATTGGTACCATTTTTGCTCTCTCTGGCTCCTTTGTTAGCACACGTGGTCACAAACAGACACAGCACCCTCCTACTGCCTCGCTAAGGTTAGAAGATACACACAGTCCAAGCACTCTACCACTGCCTTGCTAAAGCCAGCAGGTGTGCCCCAGCCTTAACACTTTCCCACTGCCTTGCTAAAGCTTGTAGTTGTATGGAGTCCACACAGAAAATGCCCCTTGGTCACCTGACCCTGACAGGAGGACTTGGGCCTGGGCCCTACAGGACTATAGCAATGAAAAAGAAAAAGACAGTTCTCAGCAGGCTACCACCTCCACAGCTCTACACAGACAGCAGAATAAAACACATCCCCAGTCTTCTATGACAAAGGCCTATTTACTTGGTCTAGAGCTTCAGTTTGAGAAATAGGCTGTAGGTTTGCCATACATCTAGAGGATATGGAGAAGCTTTCAGGGACCCTAGACAGGGAGACATCATCTTTGCATTCTCCTTTGCCTTCGCTACAGCTCACAGGTGCCTCCTAGAAAGGAGCTTATACACTTGTCTGAAGCCCAGATTTTTCAGCTGTTGGCCAGGGGACATCTTGGATCTCCTAGTCTAGAGGCCAGCAGGGTTTAAAATTGTGATCCTATGGGACTGTATGTATCTGCATACCTTAAATGTTGTTGCTTGAAGATCTGACTTCCAATCAGCCTGAAAGTAGGTGCTGAGATCCCACCCTTTAGAACACTGACATATCTTGGCACAACCTCAATAACTGGGATTTACCAAGAATAAATCAAGTTACATGGGTAGTCACAAAAGTCGGAGAGACAACCAAGGGCTAAGGCAAGGCTGAATGATCACGTTCATCTCCTATGAAAGACCACTCTTTCAAGACTGGGAGAGGTAGCTGTTATACCTAATATGTAGAAAGACATATAGTCAAGCTAAGTGAGGAAACGGAAGAATATGTTCCAAATGAAAGAAAAAGATAAAACTTCAGAAAAAGACTTTAATGAAATAGAGGTAAGTAATCTATTTAATAAAGAGCTCAAAGTAATGGTCAAAAGATGCTCACTAAACTCAGGGGAAGAATAGATGAACACAGTGAGAATTTCAACAGAGAGACAGAAAATATAAGAAAGTACCAAAAAGAAGTCACAGAGCTGAAAAATATAATAAGTGACGTGAAAAATACACTGGAGTGGTTCAATAGCAGACTGCATGAAGCAAAAGAACAGATCAGCAATCTAGAAGACAGGTTGTGGAATTCATCCAAAGGAGCAGCAATAAGAAAAAAAGAATTTTAAAAACTGAAGATAGCTCAAGAGACTTATAGGAAAACTTCAAGCAGAATAACATTGCATTAAGGGGCCCAAGAATACAAAGAGAGAGAAAGGGACAGAAAACTTATTTGAAGAAATAATGGCTGAAACTTCCCTAACCTGGAGAAGGAAACAGACATCTGGGTTCAGGAATCACAGAGGGTTCTAAATAAGATAGATCCAAACAGATCCGCACCATGAGACATTATACCTAAAATGTCAAAAATTAAAGATAAAGAGAGAATCTTAAAAACAGCAAGAGAAAAACAACTTGTTACATTCAAAAGCACCCCCATAAGATTGCTCAGCAGAAACTCGTCAAGCCAGAAGAAAGTGGCATAATATATTCAAAGTGTTGAAAGAAAAAAAATTTGAATGAAAAATACTCTACCTGACAAGATTATCATTCAGAAATGAAAGAAAGATAAAGAATTTTTCCAGACAATCAAAAGCTAAGGAGTTCTTTGCTGCTAACTTGGCTTTACACTGAGTGTTAAAGTCACTTCTTTAGGCCAAAAAGAAAATGGGTTAGTTAGTAAGAAGAATGTTGGGGAAGTAAAAATCTTAATGTAAAAGTAAATATGTAATAAAGGTAGTGGATTAATTACTCATAAAGTTAGTATGAAGTTTAAAAGACAAAGTAGTAAAATTAACTACAACTATAACTAATTAAGAGATACACAAAATAAAAAGATGTAAAATGTGACACAAAAAACAAAACATTTACATTTAAAAGAATAAAATTATATATATATATATATATATATATATATATATATATATATATATGGCACACCAAGTGTTGATGGGGGAAATATAGTTTTAGAATATGTTAAACTTGGGGCGCCTGGGTGGCTCGGTGGGTTAGGGCCTCTGCCTTCGGCTCAGGTTATGATCCCAGGGTTCTGGGATTGAGCCCCGCATGGGGCTCTCTGCTCAGCAGGGAGCCTGCTTCCTCCTCTCTCTCTCTTTCTGTCTGCCTCTCTGCCTACTTGTAATCTCTGTCTGTCAGGTACATAAATAAGATCTTAAAAATAAAAAAAAGAATATGTTAAACTTAAGTTGCTATCAACTTAAAATAGACTGTAGTATGTGAATGTGACCCCCACGACAATCACAAGGCAAAAACCTGTAGTACATACACAAAAGACAATGAGAAAAAAATCTAAACATAACACTAATGAAAGTCAACAAACAACAAGGGAAGAGAGCAAGGAAAAAAAAACAAACAGAGAACTATAAAAGCCACAAAGCAATTAACAAAATGGAAATAAGTGCATAACTATTAAAAGTTACTTTAAATGTAAATGGACTGAATTCTCTAATCAAAAGACAGAGTGGCTGAATGGATTTAAAAAATATAAAAAACAAGACCCATCTATATGCTGCTATAAAACACTGATCTCAGATGTGAGGACATACAAGACTGAAAGAGGGATGGAAAAAGATATCCTGTGAAAGTGGGAATGAAAGGAAAATTGTTACAGCTATGCTTGTATCAGACAGAATAGACTAAACAAAGACTATAATAAAAGGCAAAGAAAGGCATTATATCATGATAAAGGGATCAATCCAACATGAGGATTTAACACTGGGAATCTGGAAAGATAGTGGAGTAGGAGGATCCTAAGCTCTCTTCATCTCACTGGTAAGTATGAAAGTAGCAGTTTGAAAAATACCTAGACTATATGTGAGGGAGATTCATTTGCTAATATTAAAACCTATATAACAGCCACATCAGAGCAACTAACCCAGGAAACAACTTGGAGACTGACAAAACATACTCTGCACAGTTAATCGTAAAGAGGAGGCCACACCGAAAAAGATTGGAGCGTCAGAGACCCAAAGAGGAACTAAATTCCTGGCAAGACTAAACACAAATTGGAGAAACACCACAAGCACAGAGAAGAGAGAAGAACAGACCCCACACATGACATGGGGAACCTGCACTGGGAAGACAAGTCCTTATAACATTTGGCTTTGAAAACCAGTGGAGCTTAAATTTTTACAATCTGTGGGACTTAACTCTGGGTACTTTAAAAATCAGTAGGAGGGCGCCTGGGTGGCTCAGTGGTTAAGGCCTCTGCCTTCGGCTCAGGTCATGATCCCAGTCTTGGGATCAAGCCCCACATCGGGCTCTCTGCTCAGTGAGGAGCCTGCTTCCCTCTCTCTGCCTGCCTCTCTGACTACTTGTGATCTCTGTCTTTCAAAGAGATAAATAAAAATCTTTAAAAAAAAATTATAAAATATCAGTAGGTTCAGCTCTGGGAGGGCTGGAGGGCAATAGGAAACTGAGTCCCTGCCCTTAAAGAGACAGCATAACAAACAACCCCACCATGATAAAGCAT
Source organism: Mellivora capensis (assembly GCA_004024625.1). Classification (NCBI taxonomy): domain Eukaryota; kingdom Metazoa; phylum Chordata; class Mammalia; order Carnivora; family Mustelidae; genus Mellivora; species Mellivora capensis. Next base: position 42,752 of record PISX010011495.1, read on the forward strand.
TAGAAGCAACAGTTTGAAAAGGACCTGGAGTTTATGGGAAGGAGATTTATTTACTAATCTCAGAATATGAACTAGAGGGGCAGGGATCTTTAGGAGACATCTCTAGGGACAAAAAAGCTGATGGGCACTATTTATATCACAAAATACAAGGATGTAAAGTATCACATCATTTACATAAAATGGGGGTGGAGTGGGGTGGAGAGGAGAGTATAAAAATTTAGTGCATTTAGAATGGGTTCAAATATTAAGAGTGACCGTCAATTTAATGCAGACTGCTACATGCATCAGATGTTATATATAGACCTAATAGTAATCACAAATCTAAAAACTATAACAGATATGCAAAAAATAGAAAAGAATCCAATCATATCATTAAAGAAAGCCATCAAATCATAAGGGAGGAGAGCAAGAGAAGAAAGGAACAGAAAAGAACTACAAAAACAACCATAAAATAAGAAACAAAATGGTAATAAGTACATACCTATCATTAATTATTTTGAATATAAATTGACTAAATGCTCTAATTAAAAGACTTAGGATGACTGGGTAGAAAAATAAGACCCATCTATATGCTGCCTCCAAGGGATTCATTTCATAAGTAAAGACACACGCAGATAGGAAGTAAAAGGATGGAAAAATCTTTATCATCCAAATGAAACAGAAAGAAAGCTGGGGTGGCAATACTTACATTGGACAAAATAGACTGTGAAACAAAGACTATATCAAGAGACAAAGAAGGACATTACATAATCATAAAGGGAACAAATCAACAAGAAAATATAACAATTGTAAATATTTATGTACCCAACATGAAGCAACTATTTATAGAAATAAGAGAAGAAATCAATATTAATACAATGATAGTAGGGGACACCCCACTTACATCAAAGGATAGATCATCCAAACAGAAAATCAACAAAGAAACAATGGATTTAAATGAAATATTGGACCACATAGGCTTAATGGAGATGGTCAGAACACTTCATCCTAAAACAGCAGATTACACATTCTTTTTAAGTGCACATGAAACATTCTCTGGAAAGGTTAGAAAATAAGTCTCAACAAATTGAGAAATATTGGGGCGCCTGGGTGGCTCAGTGGGTTAAGCCTCTGCCTTCAGCTCAGGTCATGATCTCAGGGTCCTGGGATCAAGGCCCATGTCGGGCTCTCTGCTCTGCAGGGAGCCTGCTTCCTCCTCTCTCTCTGCCTCCTTGTGATCTCTGTCTGTCGAATAAATAAATAAAATCTAAAAAAACAAATTGAGAAATATTGAAATCATCTCATGTGTCTTTTCTGATCAAAATGGTATGAAACTAGAAATCAATCACAAGAAAAAATATAGAAAAAACCCACAAATACGTGGAGGTTAAATGACATGCTACTTAAACAATGAATGGATCAACCAAGAAGTCAAAGAGGAAATGAAGAAAAAAAAATACAGGGAGCCAAATGCAAATGAAAACACAATGGTTCAAAATCTTTGGGATGCAGCAAAAGCTGTTCTAAGAGAGATTATAGCAATAAAGGCCTACCTTAAGAAACAAGAAAAATCTTGAAGAAACAACCTAAACTTACACCGAGGAGCTAGAAAAAGAAGAACAAACAAAGCCTGAAGTCAGTAGAAGGAAGGAAATAGTAAAGATTAGAGCAGAAATAAATAGAAACTAAGAAAACAATAGAACAGATCAATGAAACCAGGAGCACTAAATTTAATTTGGATCTGACTCTGAAAGAAAGTCAACAAAAGCAAAGTAATTAAATGGGATTACATCAAACTAAAAAGGCTCTGCACAGTCAAGGAAACCAACAAAATGAACTGACAATTTGCTGAATGGGGAAAATATTTGCAAATCATATATTCGATAAAAGGTTAATATCTAAAATATATGAAGGACTCTTACAACTCAACAGCAAAAAATCAGATAGTCCAATTAAAACATGAGCAGAGAGACTAAGTAAACATTTTCCTAAAGAAGATATAAAGACACATAAAAAAATGCTCAACTTCCCTAATTACCAGGGAAATGGAAATCAAAACACAGTGAAATATTACCTCGCATATGTTAGAATGGCTAGTATAAAAAAGACAAGAAATAACAAGTATTGATGAGGATGTGGAGAAAAGGGAGCCCTTGCATACTGTTGGTGAGAATGTAAATTAGTACAGCCACTATAGAAAACAGCATGTGGTTTCTTAAAATAAATAAATAAATAAATAATAGAACTACCATATGATCCAGCAATTCCACTTCTAGATATTTATTGAAGAAAATGAAAAAAAAATGAATTCAAAGATGTATGCTTCCCTATGTTCGTTGCAGCATTATTTTCAATAGCCAAGATATGTAAGCAACCTAAATGTCCGTGGGTGGATGAATGGATAAAGAAACTGTGGTGTATATATATATACAGTGGAATACTACTCACCTATAAAAAAGAATGCAATTTTTCCAACTGTGACAACGTGAGTGGAACTTGAGGGCATTATGCTAAGGGAAATAAGTCAGAGAAAGACAAAGAATGTATGATTTACTTATATGTGGAATATAAGAAAAACCAAAACAAATTAATAAAGAAAGCAAATCTTGTAGATACAGAGAACAGATTAGTGGTTGTGAGAGGGGAAAAGGACTGGAGGTGGGAGAAATGGGTAAATGGGGTCAAGAGGTACACACTTCCAGATGTAAAATAAATGAGTCATTATGGAGATATAATATCTAGCATGATTATTATAGTCAATAATATTGTACCACATATGTGAAAGGTGCCAAGAGAACTCTTAAAAGTTCTCATCACAAAGGCAGAAAAAAAATTTTTTTTTCTTTGTATGGTGAAGGATGGTAACCAGCTAGATTGTGATGGTCACTTCACATGAATAAAAATCTCAAATGATTCTGTTGTACATCTGAAACTAATGTAATATTATATGTCAATTTTATTTCAATTTTAAAAAATAAAGAAATCAATGAAAGGTTATATAGCTAAACAAGACATGTCCGTTAAGAGTTATCAGCTCTTTTTTGACTTTTAGAAGTTTACTTACTCCAGTTTAGAAAAATTCAGTGTTGACTTTCAAGAGTCATAGCATTTTTGGCCAAATAACATGTCCCTGTTACTATAGGTGATGTATTATTCCTCTGTGGAAATTTGATTTAAGAAACTAAAACTACAACTTCATCAGGCCAAATTCTGCTCTATGTAGTGCTGGCATCAAATGGGAATTTTGCAAGTTTAAAAGAAAGCATTCTTTAAGCAATTGAGAATTTAGTAAACATCAGGAATTTTGGAAGGAGGTTGACATCATAATTGCATCAGCAGTTGAGCACTAGGATACCCCCAAACTGCCATGTATGGTGTTGTGAGGTTTTTGTTTTGTTTTTTTGCATTTAAGCTGTTCTTTATATACCAAGTGTGTTTAATAAAATAAATACCTCATTTAAGAAGTTTCACACCAGAGAACATTTGAATATTAGAATAAAAAATATGTGCTTTCTGTCCATGCATATTAATTTTATTTTGGTCTTTAAGTTTTCTTGTTGGCATTTGATATTTTTAAACTATATAACTAAACAACTAAAATTTCCTATATAATTAAGATTATTTGACATTTTGAATTTTTACTAAAGTTAGTGGTAGTTTTACTGAAAATTGCAAGTTGCTATAAGAATGCTTTTGACCATTTGGGGCTATTAGAACATAATATTTGTAAAGAAAGGTGAAAAAAACCCTCAACATAATACATTTTAAAATTGTTCCAACGCTTTTTCTATGCAAAAGTAGCTCAGAGCTAGACATAATTTGAGACTATTTAGGAGCAAAAGAACAATAATACCATTGAATGTATGGAGTTTTAAACTTTTGTGCAGATAAATTTCTTTTGCTTTTATGATGGGATAGTTTTCTTAATGGCTGTTTAAACCTATAGCATTCAATGCTTATGGTAATTTATCCTTGGCTCTAAATTTTGCTTTCTTTCCTTCAGTCAGAATAACTTTGGTTAATTTTCTTTGTATAATGAGAAAGGAATAATTGAGAAGGCATGAGTGTGTATAGCACAGGGACATTCAGGAAGTATTATTTTGCAGAGAGAGAATAAAGAGTTCCATTGTTTTTGAGTTGAGTTCAATTCTTTAAGATCCTTTTTTCTTCTGACATTTCAAAAGAATCATTTGAAATAAAGACTATAACTTTGAAAATGAAAGATTACCAGTGTAGTTAGGGGAAGTTGCGATAGAAAAATAAATTTTAGATAAGACTTCAAAATTTCTTAGAGTATTTTTATTCTTCTATACATCCTCCAAAGTGATTCTTCGAAAACATAAACCTTGTCAGTAAATTCTCTGCTTAAAACCCTGCAGTGGTTGTTCCTCGTGGCTTCAGCATAAACTCTAATGTTAGCTCCTGGGATCTGCACCCACTCTACCAGCCTTACTTCTCTGCTTCTCTGACCATATCACCTCCCTCCACCACCTTCTACCATGCACAGCATGCTCTGTTTATATTTGCTCACCCATTTTTCCTCAGATTTCAACATGCTCTGTGCTTTCTGTTCATGCTATTTTTCCCATTTATAATATACTGCTTTTCTTTCCTCTTCTGTTCTTATATGTCTTTAATTATAACTTCTATCAAGTCCTTGAGATACTCCCCACTCTTCCAGTTCCCACTGACAGAACGAGGCACTCCAGCTCTGTGTTCCCAAACTTCTATTAAAGCCATTGAATTTGGTAAGTTCTTTATAGATTTTTGGATCCTAGCCCTTTATCTGATATGTCATTGGTGAATATCTTCTCCCATTCTTTCAGTTGTCTTTGGTTTTGTTGACTGTTTCCTTTGCTGTGCAAAAGCGTTTGATCTTGATGAAGTGCCAATCATTCATTTTTGCCATTGCTTCCCTTGCCCTTGGCGATGTTTCTAGGAAGAAGTTGCTGTGCTGAGGTCGAAAAGGTTGCTACCTTCGTTCTCCTCAGGGATTTTGATGGATTCCTGTCCCACATTGAGGTCCTTCATCCATATTGAGTCTATTTTTGTGTGTGGTGTGAGGAAATGGTCCAGTTTCATTCTTCTGTATGTGGCTGTCCAGTTTTCACAACACCATTTGTTGAAGAGACTGTCTTATTTCTATTGGGCATTTTTCCCTGCTTTGTCGAAGATTAGTTGACCAGAGAGTTGAGGGTCCATTTCTGGGCTCTCTATTCTATTGTTCTGTTGATCTATGTGTCTGTTTTTGTGCCAGTACCATACTGTCTTGATGATGACATGACAGTTTTGTAATAGAGCTTGCAGTCTGGAACTGTGATTGCCACCAACTTTGATTTTCTGTTTCAACATTCCTCTAGCTATTTGGGGTCTTTGTAGTTTCATATAAATTTTAGGATTTTTTTTCCATTTATTTGAAAAAAATTGATGGTATTTTGATGGGGATTGCATTAAATATGTATATTGCTCTAGGTATCATAAACATTTTCACAATATTTACTCTTCCAATCCATGAGCAAGGATTGTTTTTCCATTTCTTTGTGTCTTCCTCAATTTCTTTCATGAGTACTCTACAGTTTTCTGAGTACAGATTACTTGCCTGTTTGGTTAGGTTTATTCCTAGGTATCTTATGTTTTTGGGTGTAATTGTAAATGGGATTGTAAATTGTAAATGGGACTCTTTAATTTCTCTTTCTTCTGTCTTGTTGTTGGTGTATAGAAATGCAACTGATTTCCATGCATTGACACTTTAATGAATTCCTGTATGAGTTATAGCAGTTTTGGAGTGGAGTCTTTTGGGTTTTCCACATAAGTATCATATCATCTTCAAAGAGTGACAGTTTAACTTCTTCTTTTCTGATTCAGATGCTTTTTATTTCTTTTTGTTGTCTGATTGCTGAGGCTAGGACTTCTAGTACTGTTTAAAATAGCAGTGGTGATAATGAACAACCCTATGTTGTCCTTGACAACATATGTTATCTTGACCCTAGGGGAAAAGTTTGGGTTATATTGACCCTAGGGGAAAAGTTTGTTTTTCCCTATTGAGAATGATATTCGCTGTGGGTTTTTCCTAGATGGCTTTGATGATATTGAGGTATGTACCCTCTATGCCTACACTTTGAAGAGTTTTGATCAAGAAAGGATGTTGTACTTTGTCAAATGCTTCTTCAGCATCTATTGAGAGTATCCTATGGTTCTTGTTCTTTCTTTTATTAATGTATTGTATGACATTGATTGATTTGCAGATGTTGAACCAACCTTGCCGCCCAGGAATAAATCCCACTTGGTCGTAGTGAATAATCCTTTTAATGTACTGTTGGATCCTATTGGCTAATATTTTGGGGAGAATTTTTGCATCTGTGTCCATCAAGGATATTGTTCTGTAATTCTTCTTTTTGGTGGGGTCTTTGTCTGGTTTTGAGATCAAGGTAATGCTGGCCTCATAAAATGAGTTTGGAAGTTTTCCTTCCATTTCTATTTTTTGGGACAGTTTCAGAAGAATAGGTATTAAATCTTCTCTAAATTTTTGGTAGAATTCCCTGGGAAACCATCTGGCCTTGGACTCTTGTTTTTTGGGAGATTTTTGATTGCTGTTTCAATCTCCTTACTGGTTATGGGTCTCTTCAGGTTTTCTATTTCTTCCTGGTTCAGTTTTGGTAGTTTACATGACTGTAGGAATGCATGCATTTCTTCCAGATTTTCAAATTTGCTGATGTATAGTTGCTCATAATATGTTCTTATAATTGTTTTTATTTCTTGGTGTTGGTTGTCGTCTCTCTTCTTTCATTCATGATTTTATTAATTTGGATCCTTTCTCTTGTCTTTTGGATAAGTCTGGCCAGGAGTTTATCAATCTTATTAATTCTTTCAAAGAACCAGCTCCTAGTTTCGTTGATTTCTTCTGCTGTTCTTTTTTACATTGATTTCTGCTGTGATCTTTATTATTTCTCTTCTCCTGCTGGGTTTAGGCTTTCTTTGCTGTTCTTTCTCCAGCTCCTTTAGGTGTAGGTTTAGCTTGTGTACTTGAGACCTTTCTTGTTTCTTGAGAAAGGCTTGTATTGCTATATATGTTCCTCTCAGGACTGCCTTTGCTGTGTCCCACAGATTTTGAACCCTTGTGTTTTCATTTTCATTGTTTCCAGAAATTTTTAAAATTCTTCTTTAATTTTCTGGTTGACCCATTCATTCTTTAGGAGGATGCTCTTTAGCCTCCATGTATTTGAGTTCTTTCCAACTTTCCTCCTGTGGTTGAGTTCTAGTTTCAAAGTACTGTGGTCTGAAATTATTCAGGGAATGATCCCAATATTTTGATACCAGCTGAGACCTGATTTGTGACCCAGGATGTGATCTATTCTGGAGAGTGTTCCGTGTGCACTAGAGAGGAATGTGTATTCTGTTGCTTTGGGATGGGATGTTCTGAATATATCTGTGATGTCCCTCTGGTCCAGTGTGTCATTTAAAGCCTTTATTTCCTTGTTGATCTTTTGCTTAGATGATCTGTCCATTTCAGTATGGAGAATGTTAACATCCCCTACTATTATTGTAGTATGTAGTTATTTTGGATAGTTAAATATAATTTTACCATGCCGAAAAAGAAATTACCATGTTCAGTCTATTTGAATCATTTCACATTCTGCCTGTTGAAAATGCTACACTGGACTTTTATGTCTGGCTGCCAGTCATCTAAGATTGTTCTTCACCTCCTTAATTAACCTCATTCACAAATTCCTTTATCTTTCAGTGAAGTTTTTCCTTAAAGTTCTTATTTATGCTGTGCTCTTCTTCCAAGGCTTGTTTTGTGATTTCTTAGGTGCAGCAAATTAGCAAATTCAGTTCAGTGTAGCTGAGTCATCAACTTATACTTTTTCTAAAAAGTTCACATATTTTGTATATTTTTCTTCTTTGATAGTAAAAGAAAATTCTATACATTATAAAATACTTAGGATAAAAGAAAAGATACATACACAAATAAAAATCTTCTGTAATATTACTACCCAGATAAAATCACTTTTCACTTTAGGATGTATAACCAGGCATCCCAATGGCCAAAATGGTCAGCAGATTTTTTTTTTTTTTTTTTGAGCTTACAGTGTGTTTTTACAATTTGTAAGACTCAGAATGTTTCTCATGGTTATAGTGCATGCCTGGTCCTCTGTATTTTTGAGCATGCAATCTCTAGAATCACAGTGCAGCATTAAAAAAACAACAACAACATTATTCTATTGTTGTAGAAAATAAGCAAAACCAATCAGCATTAGATTCTTTAAGTCTCAAGTCCCAGTCAGGTCATTTGCTTTCCACCACATTCCTTATCTTTAGAGGAAAGGGTAAGTGGCAGAGGGAACCACCATGCTGTTCTTGGATTTGGTGCTAAAATGCTTCATCAGTTTGGATGTGTATGCCTAAACTTTTGTGCATTTATCAAGTAGTTCTGATCCTCATTTCTTTCACTGAAGCAAATTGTGAAGTGATAAAATGAGCCAACATAATGAGGCCCTTTTTATTTTTCTTTTTTCAAGGAGACATTTTAAAGCACCATGTTATTTTGGATAACAAGAGCAACAATAATGACTAATGCTAATGTAATGCTTACATTGTGTCAAATGTCATTCTAAGCACTTTTCACATATCAAATCCTTTAGCCACATGTGAAGAAACATATCTCGTTTGGATAACTTGACCAAGCTCTCATGCCTTGAATGTGGAAGAGTTTAAACTTGAGTCCGGGCAGTCTGGCTTCAGAGTCCATGCCCTTTAATCTTTGTGCGATCCTCCCTTTGTTAATAACTTGATGATAATTATATTAACTTGAATTGCTGGTATAATTTCTTCAAGATGAATCACTTCTTCACTTTTATTGTGTGGGCATTCACACCTCAAAGAGAATAATTTTGATGAGTAAAACCCAAATGTTTTGTAGTTTTAATTCTATAAATGGATAAAACATTAAAAATATGAAACAAAAAAACAGTTCCCAAAGTTGAAAATCTTGAATATTCATAAGACTTGAAATAGTTTGACCAATAAACTTAAACTGTATCTCTACAAATTTTATAACTAAGTAAAATTGAAAGTCTCCTATAGTCATCAGAATTCTTTTATTTGTAAGTGGAGGAAGTAAAATTCAAGGAAATGTGAGTAGAAGGAGAGAATTACTGGCTCAGGAATCTAAGAAGATGAGCACTAGTTGGCCTGCTTCAGTTTGCCTCTATCCAAAAATTAGAGTGATGGCATCAGGTATTTTTCTCTTCCTCTTTTCTCTTCTCACATCCCCATCTCTGACCCCCCCCCCCAATTCATCCTATATATCTTCCATATCTCTGTGTATCTATCTAAATTCTTTCCTCCTGTAGAGAGGAACTTCTTTTATGAGGTGGTAGTGAGGGAAATGACTCAAGAAGTTGAAAGCTTGCAGTAATCCTAATGTAGCCACTATGAAAGAAACAGATTTTTTCTTTCCACTTCAGTATGTAAAGAAGCTATGATATTGTAATTGGCAGCCCTGCCTGAAGCACACAGTCAGAAGGGTAAGGAGCAGTTCTTCAAAGGTTAGAAGGCTTTTGAAAAAAAAGGGAGAAGGAAAATGTGGTAGAAGTGACTGTGTTCATTATATCTTCACAACTCCAGTACAGTCATTGTATAATTCTTAAATGCAAATCCTCTTTATGTTTTCTTTCTTCTTTTCCATCTGCAATGCTGGCTTTTGGTGGATTTTCTGGAATACTGAATGGAAAAACAAATGTGCATAAGCCATTTTGCCATACACCAAGAACTACTAAAATATGCTGTTGGGATATAAGATTAGAATTATTAATATTCTAATTTTTTCTGCTAAAAGCATTTGTCTTGTGTAGCCTGAGACTGATAAGAAAATCAAGAGTTTAACATTTTGGGTTTTTCAAGTCCTTCATTGTTAAGACTTCTCTGAGTATCTAACAGGTATGTTTAATTAACACCACATTCATTTCCAATATAAAGATTTTATTTACATTATATAGAGAAGTAGGCATTTTATTGTAAGTAGTTTTTCTATTATTATGTATTTTGATTGATTTCAAAATTTTTAAATTATTATGTTCACTTAGCCAACATATCATCAGTTTGTATGTAGTTTTTTAAAAATATTTTAATTAGTTAACATACAGTATTATATTAGTTTTAAGTGTACAATATAGTGAGTGATTCAATACTTCCATACAACACCCAGTACTCATCACAAGTGCACTTCTTAATTCCTATCACATTTTTAACCCATCCCTTCACCCACTTCCTCTCTGGTGACCATCAGTTTGTTCTATATAATTAAGAGTGTGTTTCTTGGTTTGTCTCTCTCTTTTTTTCCCCCTTTGCTAATTTGTTTTGTTTCTTAAATTCCACATATAAGGCATGACTGGGTGGCTCAGTTGATTGAGTGTCCAACTCTTGATTTCAGTTAAGGTCACGATGTCAGATCATGAGATTGAGTTCTACATCAGGCTCACATTCAGCTCAGAATCTGCTTGAGGTTCTGTCTTTCCCTGTCCTTCTACCCCTCCCCCCGCTCACACTCTCTCTCCCACTCTCTTTCTCAAATAAATAAATAAAATCTTTAAATTCCACATATCGGTGAAATCATAGGGTATTTTGTCTTTCTGTGGCTGACTTACTTCATTTAACATTATCCTGTCTAGTGCCATCCAAGTTGCAAATGATAAGATTTCATTCTTTTTTTAGGACTGAGTAATATTCCATTGTACACATATATACCACTTATTTATCCATTCATCAGTCAGTGGACACTTGGGTTGCTTCTATAATTTGGCTATTGTAAATAATGCTGCTATAAACACAGGAGTGCTGTATCCCTTTGAATTAATGTTTTCATATTCTTTGGGTAAATACCCAGTAGTGGAATTGCTGGATCATGTAGAGTAGTTCTATTTTTAACTATTGGAGGAACCTCTGTACTATTTTCCACAATGACTGTACCAGTTTGCATTCCCACCAACAATGTAAGAGTGTTCCTTTTTCTTCATATCTTTGCCAACACCTGTTGTTTCTTGTGTTGTTGATTTTTACATTAAGTAGTTACTGCCTATATAACAGTCCTTGTTTTTTGAAGACAGCATCCTGGAAGGAATTAGGTTATCTTGATATGATAGAAGTCACACTTTGTTTAATCTCTCTTTTTTTTTTTAAAGATTTATTTATTTTAGAGAGAGAAATAGAGAGAGAGTGGGGGGGGTTGTGGCAGAGGGAGAAGGAAAGGGAGAGGACCTCAGGCCAACTCCCTGCTGAGCATGGAGCCCCACATAGGGCTTGAGCTCACAAACCTGAAATCAAGACCTGAGCTGAAACCAAGAGTTGGGTGCTTAACTGACTGAAACACTAAGGCATCCCTTTATTTAATCTTTTTTTTTTTTTTAAGATTTTATTTACTTATTTGACAGAGATCACAACCAGGCAGAGAGGGAGGTGGGGGCGGGGGGAAGCAGACTCCCTGCTGAGCAGAAAGCCCAATGCAGGGCTTGATCCCAGGACCCTGAAATCATGACCTGAGCTGAAGGCAGAGGCTTAACCCACTGAGCCACCCAGGCACCCCTTATTTAATCTTAATAGAGCATTTTTCCATGTAGTTAGTTTCTAATTCTTGAAATTAGTGTCTATAATAAAGAAAATGAAATCATTTTAATTATTTGTTGATTACTTATTCATTTCTTTAAAACTTTTTTTTTTTTGGTGTGCTTACTTTGTTCCAGGCACTCCTTTAGGCAGTGGAGATACAGTAATGAAAAAGAAAAAATGGGCAAAAATCCTTTCTTCATGGAACTTTTGTCCAATGAATTATAGTACATAGATTATAATATGAATGGTTGTATTATTGACATTATTTTATAGATGCTATGTGATTGAATTATAAATAATATTTATTGAGGATTTACCATATGCCAGGAAATGTTGATCACATTGCATGTATTATCTTATTTATTTGGTTTTCTTCTTCTTCTTCTTCTTTTTTTTTTTTTTTCAGAATCGTACTTGGTTTTAACCTGGGAAGAAAGCATTGTTATCTTGCCCATTTTATAGGTGAGGAAACTTCAGTATAAAAAACAGGTATACTAAGTAATAGAGCCAGGATTCAAACCCAGACTCCTTCACCCTAGGAGCCTGCACTCTTAACCACAGGCCCGTTACATTTCCAGTGTCCAGAGCATTGGCAGGTATAGAGTACGGCCTTAATAAGTGATAACTGAATTGCTTGTAATATGTTCTTATAATTGTTTGTATTTCTTTGGTGTTGGTTGTGATCTCTCCTCTTTCATTCATTATTGTATTAATTTGGGTCCTTTCTCTTGTCTTTTGGATAAATTTGGCCAGTGGTTTATCAATCTTATTAATACTCTCAAAGAACCAGCTCCTGCTTTCATTGATCTGTTCTACTGTTCTTTTGATTTCTATTTCATTGATTCCTGCTGTGATCTTTATTATTTCTCTTCTGCTGGGTTTAGGCTTTCTTTGCTGTTCTTTCTCCTGCTGCTTTAGGTGTAGGGTTAGGTTATGTACTTGAGACCTTTCTTGTTTCTTGAGGAAGGAACATTATTGCTCTATACTTTCAGGGCCACCTTTGCAGTGTCCCAACGATTTTGAACAGTTGTGTTTTCATTTTCATTTGTTTCCATGAATTTTTTAAATTCCTCTTTAATTTCCTGCTTGACCCATTCTTTCTTTAGGAGGATGTTCTTTAGCCTCCATGTATTTGAGTTCTTTCCAACTTTCCTCTTGTGATTGAGTTCTAGTTTCAAAATATTGTGGTCTGAAATTATGCAGGGAATGATCCCAATCTTTTGGTACTGGTTGAGGAATGATTTGTGACCCAGGATGTGATCTACTCTGAAGAATATTCCATGTGCACTAGAGAAGAATGTGTATTCTATTGTTTTGGGATGGAATGTTCTGAATATATCTGTGATGTCCCTCTGGTCCAGTGTGTCATTTAAAGCCTTTGTTTCCTTGTTGCTCTTTTGCTTAGATGATCTGTCCATTTCAGTATGGGGGATGTTAAAGTCCCCTACTATTATTGTATTATTGTTGATGTGTTTCTTTGATCTTGTTATTAATTGGTTTATATAGTTAGCTGCTCCCATGTTAGGGGCATAGATATTTAAAACTGTTAGATCATCTTGTTGGACAGAATCTTTAATTATGACATAGTGTCCTTCCTCATCTCTCATTATAGTCTTTGGCTTAAAATCTAATTTATCTGATATAAGGATTGCCACCTCAGCTTTCTTTTGATGTCCATTAGCATGGTAATTTTTTTCCACCCCACCCTACTTTCAACCTGGAGGCCTCTTTGGGTCTAAAATGAATTTCTTGAAGACAAGCATATCAATGGGTCTTTTTTAAAAATCCAGTTTGATAAACCCTGTGTCTTTTGAGTGGGGGCATTTAGCCTATTTACACTCAAGGTAACTATGGAAAGGTGTGAATTTAGTGCCATTGTATTGCTTGTAAGGTGACTGTTACTATATATCGTCACTGTTTTTTCTGGTTTGCTACTTTTAGGCTCTCTCTTTGCTTAGAAGACCCCCTTTCAATATTTCCTATAGGGCTGGTTTGGTGTTTGCAAATTCCTTAGGTTTTCATTTGTCCTGGAAGCTTTTTATCTCTCCTTCTATTTTCAGTGACAGCCCAGCTGGATATTGTATTCTTGGCTGCATATTTTCCTCATTTAGTGCTCTGACTATATCATGCCCATCCTTTCTGGCCTGCCAGGTCTCTGGATAGATCTTCTGCCAGTCTAATATTTCAACCATTGTAGGTTACAGACCTCTTGTCCTGAGCTGCTTTCAGGATTTTCTCTTTGTCATTGAAACTTGTAACTTTTATCATTAGATGGTGGGGTATGGACCCATTTTCATTGATTTTGAGTGGGGTTCTCTGTGCCTCCTGCATTTTGATGCTTATTCCCTTCCCCAAATTAGGGAAATTATCTGCTTTAATTTGCTCCAATATCCCTTCTGCTCCCCCTCTTTTTCTTCTTCTTCTGGGATCCCAGTTATTCTAATATTGTTTCATCTTATGGTATCCCTTATCTTTCAAATTCTCCCCTCATGGTCCAGGAGATATTTGCCTCTCCTTTGCTCAGTTTCTTTATTCTCTATCATGTGGTCTTCTATATTATTAATTCTTTCTTCTGCCTCATTTATTCTAGCAGTAAGAGGTTCCATTTTTTATTGCACCTCATTAATAGCTTTTTTATTTCAACTTGGTTAGATTTTAGTTCTTTTATTTCTCCAGAAAGGAATTCTCTCATATCTTCCATGCTTTTTTCGAGCCCAGCTAGCACCTTGATAATTGTCATTCTGAACTTAGTTCTGACATCTTACTGATGCCCATATTGATTAGGTCCCTAGCCATCAGTATTGCTTCTTGTTCTTGTTTTTTTTTTTTTTTTTTTTGGTGGTGAGTTTTTCCACCTTGTCATTTTATCTGGATAAGAATAGGTGAGAGAACTAAATACTAAAAGGGTAGAAATGACCCCAGAAAAATATACACAAAACAAATCAGAAGATCAGATATCCCTGGTCTTTTTGTGTCCCTGTGGGTCCTGAGACCACACTGTCCCTGTGAGAGCTCTACCCCTGCTGCTTAGCCTCTGGAGAGGCATCCCTCAGTGGAGCAGACTTCTAAATTTTCTGATTTTTTGCTTTGCTACTCTATCACTTGCCAGGAGCTGGTCCCTCCCCCTGCAGTCTCTCTTCCTGTATATCACCTTGGATTCACTTCCCTGCCAGTCATACCTTCCAGAAAGTGGTTGCTTTTCTGTTCCTAGAATTGCTGCTATTCTTCTCTTTGATCTCCTGTTGAGTTTGTAGGTGTTCAGAATGGTTTGATAACTATCTAGTTGAACTCCTGGGACTCAAAGATATTTAGGCCTTCTATTCCTCTGCCATCTTGCTCCTCCCCTGGGAATCTGAATTCTTAAGAAATACTTCAAAGATGTTCATTCCTTAAGATTTTTGATGAGGCAAGTTTAGTTTCTGACCTTGTAAATATGGCATCATGCAAGTATGTATTTAATGCAGACTTTAATGCACATACATCTCCTTTGTGAATGGCAGTAAATTTACTGGGTTGAACAGATACTGGTATATTGCCATCTATGACTATTTTGTGAATGGAATACTTGCACATATCATGTAGAGTGTGTTGTACATTATTATTAACACAAATTCAAACAGCTGGTCCTGAAACTGATATTCTTTTATCTGGCAATTAACTTCCCCTGTTAATAGAAATAGAGCTGGAAATTTAGATGAAGTTTAGATTTATGGGCAATGCTTCATTTTTTAATAGTAGGTTTTTTGCAAGTTGAAGATATTTACATTATTACAAGATATTACATTACACAAGTGGAAAAAAGACAATCATCCTCCTTTTAAGTATATCAATGCAAGTACTCTGCGTCTCACCACCAATTATTCATAGGTTCAATCAATTAAGTAACCTACAGTTTTCAGAGAATGATCTACTGGAAAATCATGAATAAGATAAGAGAAAAATGAAACTTAGATGCCATTTTAATTTGAAAATGCCTGAATTACTGTCCTAAGTTCAACTTTATCATTATGATTTTCTTTTTGTGCAATTAGGCATGGACAGCACCTAGTCCTATTGCTTTCCAGTGGTAAGGCATTTGCAGTGAGTACTAGTAATTTTTACTCAATCAAATCAACCTTTGTTTTAAAATGACTATTTTTAAATGTAGGTTTAAATGTTTTTAGAAATTTGAATATTGATATACTTGGTGTTTAACCTTTATTTCCTTCTCTAAAGTTATAGGAAAAAAAGCAAAACAAGGAAGTTCAAGGGCCTGAGTAGGGCTGATATGCCTGAGGTTATTTATTTTTTTTAATGAGTTACTTGTTTGACTAGTTTATGGGTAGGTTGTTAATAAGGCTTGTTGTTTTATATGTGCCCTTGCAAATTGGATTTAATAATGATAACTGATCTTCTGGGGATAGAATTTCTACTC
Source organism: Mellivora capensis (assembly GCA_004024625.1). NCBI lineage: Eukaryota > Metazoa > Chordata > Mammalia > Carnivora > Mustelidae > Mellivora > Mellivora capensis. Next base: position 58,749 of record PISX010011495.1, read on the forward strand.
TGCTCCCTAAAAGGAGCAGCAGAGAATAGTGTATACTTAGTTGGAAAATCTTATATAAACTGAGGAAACTTTAAACAGTAAAGAAGCATAATTTGTTTTTTTTTTTTAAGTGAAATATTTCCAACCAACTGAAAAGTACAGAAAATAATCACACACACCACCTAGATTTAACGTTTAACACCTAGACTTGATAGATATTGAAAATGAAATCATTATAGACACCCAGGGTCCATCTCTTATGCCTGTCTCTTCCCTCATTCATTTCCTCTTCTTACCTTTTCCAGTTTTTTCAATATTTACTATTCTAAAGTTGGTCTATATCATTTCCATATATTTTCTTGTTTTTTAAACATCTGTGTGTGCCCATAAAACTGTTATATTTTATATATTTTAAAAGTTTATGAAGTGGTATAGTCTTTTTAAAAAAAGATTTTAATTTATTTATTTGACAGAGAGATCACAAGTAGGCAGAGAGGCAGGCAGAGAGAGAGAGGGGGAAACAGGCTCCCCATCAAGCAGAGAGCCTGATGTGGGGCTCGATCCCAGGACCCCGAGACCATGACCCGAGCTGAAGGCAGAGGCCTAACCCACTGAGCCACACAGGTGCCCCTGAAGTGTATAGATTTTTCAGTAAATTGGGAAGAGCTGTTAACTAAGATGTTTTTGTGTGTAGCACATTCCAGGGCAGATACACACACACAGGGCAAAAGCCAAATATTTTGTAATGGTTCACTCATATGTGTGTGTGTGTGTGTGTGTGTGTGTTCACTCATTTTATTTTATTATTTTAAAGATTTTATTTATTTATTCATTTATTTCTTTTTTAAAAATTTTTTAAAAATTTTTTTATTTGTCAGAGAGAGAGGGAGCGAGCACAGGCAGACAGAGTGGCAGGCAGAGGCAGAGGGAGAAGCAGGCTCCCTGCTGAGCAAGGAGCCCGATGTGGGACTCCATCTCAGGATGCTGGGATCATGACCTGAGCCGAAGGCAGCCGCTTAACCAACTGAGCCACCCTGGCGTCCCTATTCATTTATTTCTTAGAGGATGAGAGTGCCCTTGGAGGGGAGGAGCAGAGGGAGATGGACAAGCAGACTTGGTACTGAATGTTGAGCCCAATGTATGGCTCCATCTTAAGGCCCCGAGATCATGACCTGAGCCATAATCAACAGTCAGACTCTTAACTGACTGAGCCACCCAGGCACCCCTGTGTCCACTCATTTTAATTGCTGCACTTTATTCTAATATGTAAAATTCCTATGTTCAACTGGTTGACAAATTATTTCCATAGATTAAAATTTTTTTATTATTATTTAAAAATATTAGTAAAATGCACATGGTTTAAAAGTCAACTGAAGGGCTTATAGGACTAAATATAGTATTCCTTTGCCCCACTATTCTTCACTCCAGCCTTTTTCCCACATACAACTGCTTTTAGGAGTTTTGGTTCCTTTTCTGGTTTCCATATGCAAAGTACTTGGGCTGTGTTTTGGTGGTTCTTTTTAATCATTAAGACACAACAGTATGATGTATCTCTTTTTTCCTACTAATAAATGCATTAAGATGTAATCTCTCTGTTGTCAAGGCTATCTCACTCAAAGAGTGTGTGATAAGAAGGCCAAGATTAGAGGTTTGGTATATATCTTGCCCAGTTCTTATTTATGTGTTTCAAGACTATAGACTACAACCTTAAATTTTGTTAACTTTTCACACGTCTAGTCTGTTGGTTTCAAGCTTTTCAGAAAATAGGAAAGCAAGGAAAAAAACCAGGTGCGTATTATAAAGCTGCTGACAGTGGGAAAAAATATAGAATTTAGGAGCTGAAATAATGACCCATCTATAAAAATCATAACAAACTATTGTGGAGTTCTTTTCCAACTCTAGCAAAAAAAATTTTCAGCAAGGGACCACCAGTAGGAGCATCACTGGAATTTCCAAACAGTTGCATATTCTATTAGGAAGGTGTGTCTTGCTTTGTTTTGTTATTTAAGTTTTGAAACAAGGAGAAATAATGAAGAAATGACTCAAGATCTACTGGCTATTTTGTTTAGGAAAAAGCTATATGGGAGACTTTTTGAATTGAAGGACATTTGCATTATTGATATTATGGTGTAAAATATTTCCAAGACTATTACTTCAAAGTGGTAGTAAATAGAAAAATGTATAAGGGCTATGTATTGGCAATAAAAAATAGGAAGAAAGATAATAATTTTTTTCCAGTGGTAAAAGAATAATTTATTTTCTGCCATTTGTTTCCCTCTGAACCATGCCAAATATAGTCCTATTTTTTTCTTTTTTTACACTTTATTGTGGTAAGGACAAAAAGAAGAGATATACTCTATTAAACTTCTAAGTTTACAATACATTACTGTTGATTGTAGGTACAGTGTTTTACATACCTCATCTCTAGACCTAATTCATCTTTCTAAACTGAAAGTTTATACCTGTTGATTTGTAACTCCCTAATTTGCATTCCTCTAACCCCTGCAAACACCATACCACTCTGATTCTATGAATTTGACTGTTTCAGATACCTCATATAAGTGGAATCATACAGTATTTGTCTTTCTCAGACTGGCTTATTATTTCACTTAGCATAATGTCTTCAAGATGCATCCATTTTGTCCTATATTGCAGAATTTCTGTCTCTTTAAAAATCTGAGTAATATTGCATTATATGCACATGCCATATTTTCTTTATTCATTCATAGAGGGTAATAAGAGAAGTAGCAAAACATATTTAAGATTGACTCATCTACTGAAAATCATAAATCAGCACTGTCCAATAGAAATTTCTATGATGTTGGGACATGTTTTATATATGGTTTGTCCAAAACAGGAGCCACTAGCCACATGTGGCTTTTGAATATTTGAAATGTGACTATTGTAACTGGGAAAATAAATTTTAACTATTAATTCATTTTAATTAATTTAAATTTATATTCAAATTGCCAGGTATGGCTAATGGCTACAATATTGGACAGGGAAGTTCTAGTGAAAGTATCACATAGAGGCATGGCGTTTTCTTTTAAATATAATTATGTTGTTCAATTTTTAATGTGTTTGAGAAGATACAAATATAACTAGTATTTTAATTGTGAAAGTAGAAAGGAGAAAAAAGTTATAAAAGGAATGTAGTAAAGAACCAATATATGCATTGTCTGAAAACTACTTAGTGGAAAACATACTGCTGGTTTAATACCATTAGATATGTATGTATGTGTATGTATATAAAAATAAAAAAATTAACATGTTCACATGAAGCTATAGAATATGAAGATATGCTACTAACTTAATATCATTAAATAGTGTGTATATATGCTTATAGATATGTGATATATATTATATTGGGTAAGAGATAATATATGTACTAAAGTCAACTCTAGAAGATGTATCATAATATTGATGAAAATTAAGGAGTAATTTCAAATTGTGATCTCATGCATACTCATGCTATTTACCGGTAAATATGCACTCAAAGTAAATAAGATAGAGAAAAGAACAGGAAGAATGACAGAGGGAAAGACCCATTAAAACAACTCATGGGTCTCTTGGGAGACAGGATGCTAGTTGGTAAATTGTGAAGAGAGGCTAAGAAGAAGGAACAAAAAATTTCTTAAATTCTATCCTTTTGAGTATTTTGCATTAGGATGAACTGGATGCCTACTTTCAGTAATGAGAATTTGTTTTGTGCAGTGTTCCAATAATGAAAGATGATTGATAGTCTTATAAAGTAAGACTATAAAAGGATTGAAATAGAATTTTCCATAAGGTAGATGATGAACACTGGAGTCAAATCAATGTGGGTTCAAACTCTAGCTTTGTTGCTTACTTGTTATGTGACTTTAGATTAATGACCCAATCTTTCCAACAGTCAGTTTCCTTGTCCAGGGCTTGGAGTGGATAAAAATATTCATTTTAAAGGGCTTTGGAGATTATAAAATGAAATAATCAATATCAAGCACTACACAAAATGTTTGATACATAGAATAAGCCCTCAAAATCTAGTTAATATTAACTATTGATGAAAATATTTATAAATTAGAAGAACCAGAATTTTCTGTTTCAGAGCATTGCAAATGTCACGTATGTATGTGTATGTATATAAAAATAAAAAAATTAACATGTTCACACTAAGCTATAGAATATGAAGATAAGCTACTAACTTAATACCATTAAATAGTGTATATATATGCTTATAGATATGTGATATATATTATATTGGGTAAGAAATAATATATGTACTAAAGTCATATGGTACAGAAAATATGACTTAGAAAATGCTTATGAAAAGGAGACACTATCTAAATACAGATGAATGGAGGCATGGACAGTTCTTGAGGGAAAAGTCTGAAATGTATAAATTTGAAATTAAGGAGATTATTAGAGTAGATGTGAGAATTTTATTGCAACTTAAAATCTCATGAGGAAGATGATTAAAAGGGAGAAAATGCTGGTTAAAAAATGAAGGCTTATGGAGTGGGAAGAAAGCCTGTGTTGATAGGAAGTAGAAATGGAGAGGCTGCTTTGTGGTAGAGTGCACAAATGCTCTTAGGCTTTCTGGGAACAAGGCAAAGATAAAATTATCCATCATGATCAATGGGGTCCTACATACAAAGGGATAAACTCCATAAAAGACTTATCTGAAGGCTTTTTACTCATTATAATATCCCAGTCATAAAAGAAGAAACTTTTAAGAAGTGGCAAGAAATCAAATATTAATGAGATATTTATATATGCTGTACCTCTATTATTTAAAATGCCTTCTACTGATCCATCTCTGAAGTGTTCTCCTTAACTTTTTCCTGTTTGATTTTTAATAGGAAAATTCTATACTTGTAGCTCCTTTATCTCAAATGTGTTTATTTCTTAAACTATTATTTTGGTAATCATCTCTGAAGTTATTTTGGTCAGTAGGATTTAATGGAATCTGCTTATTCTTCTTGATTTCTATCTAGCATGTGACATTGATATCATTCCTTTCTACTTGAGATTCTTTTCAGGATTTTAAAAATTTCTTCTCTGATTAGTTCTTTTTGATCTCATTCTACTCTTTTTTCCCCGTCTTCCAAATACGTCTTCTCTTTGTTTTTGCTGTCATGTGTCTTGTCTTTACATTCTGCCCTGATCCTCTTTCATCCTTCAACCTCTACTTTTTTTTCAGATTTCTTCAACTTCTGTATATCTGGACCCAAGTTATCTCCAGAATTTAGTCCTACACTCTTGATAATGTCTACTGGATATCTGTACCTGGATGTCCTGCCAGCAACTCAAACTTAGTATTTCTGAAACTAACCTCTCATTTCCCAGGTTTGGCTTATGCCATCCCTATATCTAAAATTGCACCATTATTTTTTTTTTCTTTTTTTAATTTTTATTAATTTCATTTCTTTTCAGCATAACAGAATTCATAGTTTTACAACACACCCAGTGCTCCATGCAATGTGTGCCCTCCATAATACCCACCACCTGGCTCCCCAAACCTCCCAACCCCCACCCCTTCAAAACCCTCAGGTTGTTTTTCAGAGTCCATAGTCTCTCATGGTTCATATCCCCACCAATTTCCCTCAACTCCCTTCTCCTCTCCATCTCCCCATGTCCTCCATGTTATTTGTTATGCTCCGCAAATAAGTGAAACCATATGATAATTGACTCTCTCTGCTTGACTTATTTCACTCAGCATAATCTCTTCCAGTCCCGTCCATGTTGCTACAAAAGTTGGGTATTCATCCTTTCTGATGGAGGCATAATAGTCCATAGTGTATATGGACCACATCTTCCTTATCCATTCGTCCGTGGAAGGGCATCTTGGTTCTTTCCACAGTTTGGCGACCGTGGCCATTGATGCTACAAACATTGGGTACAGATGGCCCCTCTTTTCACCACATCTGTATCTTCAGGGTAAATACCCAGTAGTGCAATTGCAGGGTCACAGGGAAGCTTTATTTTTAACTTCTTGAGGAATCTCCACACTGTTCTCCAGAGTGGCTGCACCAACTTGCATTCCCACCAACAGTGTAAGAGGGTTCCCCTTTCTCCACATCCTCTCCAGCACACGTTGTTTCCCGTCTTGCTCATTTTGGCCATTCTAACTGGTATGAGGTGGTATCTCAATGTGGTTTTAATTTGAATCTCCCTGATGGCTAGTGATGATGAACATTTTTTCATGTGTCTGATAGCCATTTGTACGTCTTCATTGGAGAAGTGTCTGTTCATATCTTCTGCCCATTTTTTGATGTGATTATCTGTTTTGCATGTGTTGAGTTTGAGAAGTTCTTTATAGATCCTGGATATCAA